>JAQGAZ010000548.1:0-55865 GCA_034692225.1 Polydesmus complanatus | reverse complement strand
TATTATAATATTAAACTGTGTTCTAAAATATTGAAATACCGCGTTTTAATTAAATTATTATTACGACGTGTACTGAACTATACAGAAATCAGATTTTTCCTTCTCGAGATTTCTCAAACTCTAATGAAAAAAACAAAACAGAACTCGATTAATGAATATTAGGAGTTTTTATTAAAATTTTCATCGCTTTAATATTGAAGATTAGAGGTAGCGTTCTGTACTTTGCATAATTTTATTGATATATAGAGAGGAAAATTAATTGCCTATTGAGAATGTTGTTGCCTGGGAACGTACTATGAGAATGGAAGCACTAGACGCCAGCATAGAAGTGTGCCCGGAACATTACGACTTAATTTAATATAAAATATTTAATTTGACTTTAAATTTCTTTTAAAATAAATAATGTCGTTCATAAAAATCTAATTTCCTTAACATCTTTTTATTTTATAAGAGATTGATCTATTTGATAACAGAATAGCTGAAATTTAAAACGCGTAGGTACCCTCGAGCCGCCGTTATAATCTCTCTACCCCCCCCTTATTATGACTCGCGGCACGCCAGATTGAGAATCAGTGGTAGAGATCGCGGTTTGTCGTATAGAATTGCCGTCAAAATCTCCAAAACTGCACTTATTCCAAAATGAAATCACTACAAAGAGGTGCACGGTGAAAGAGATCACTATATAAGTACAACGTTACTCCTTTGTCGTGACCCTCTTTGTAATGCTACATATGGGAAGAAGAGAAAAAAGTGATTTTGGAAGATTTCGACGCGCGCACCGGTCGGAGAAGAAGCGAGTCGCCGCGTTATTAAATATTTGATGATGTGATCGAGCTCTTTGAACGGTTTGATCGGAGAAAAAAAAAATTCGCCAGTGCCAGCAGTAGTGTATAAAGATGAGAAATGAATTCTTATTAGTGGCTGGGTGGTAGCTGAGGTCTCGCCTGGATTTAAATGAAATAAGAATTATTGCGCGGGCTGCGGAGGTGGTGGTGGTGGAAGAAGAAGAAGAAGGAAAGAAAATAGATCGAATCTAGGCTATACGAAATGGACACGGAAATGGCTAAGTACACTGCACGTGGGGATGTAACCTTGTTAAAATTAAAGGTGGCACAATTGGCCAAGGTCACAGTTTCCCTACCATTATTTTCACTGTTATTCTGTTTCTGCACAGCAATGACCTTTCAATATAAAGAAGTGAATCAAACTGTATGTAAGGTGAATATTATTATTCTGATTATTTATCTCAATTAACCCGCATTGCCCACCAATTTTTTTTCTATTCTTTCCATCCATCCATCAATCAACAATGTCGACAATTTTTCATTCATTCGTGTGCGTCCATCAATCTGCGCCACAATTAATTAGCGATCTCGTTGTGTATAATCTAATTATTATTATTATTAATATCGTTTCTGAAAAGATTTTAGGCGCGTAGATGAGGTCCGAACAAGCTGTTGCTAATGTGATTTTTCGGCTCGAGTTCTGATGGTCCGTGGGTCTCAATTTTTGCACACACCGTAATCGTATCACGTAATTAATAATTATTATCAAGAAATATCTTTTTATCATGCTGATAAATTGCGTGCAGTAAAACGCTCAACTAAATTTTTAATTTAAAATTCCTACGAAAAAAAAAAAAAAAGATTTATTTTATCGGTTATCGTGTTCCATTTTGGTCGAGACCAGACTCGATCGTTAATTTGTCAAGGTCGGGGAATAGGAATTATTATTATTGGATTAAAATAATATTACAAATTATTATGGACGTTTAACTTGCCCAACCCCCCTTATTAGGTAATTGACCGCTGGTTATTCGTGGGTAAAATAATAATAAGTATTATTTTTATCCGCAGCAAAACATGAGAAAACTGAATCGTCGAAGGTATATTATGGGGTCGGGTTCTGTCACTTTTGTGATGGTCCCCTCCCTTCCTCAATTATAAAGAATAATTATTATTACAGTAATAAATTCACGTATCTTATAATTTTTATCTCCCTTAATTATTGCATCGATATTCCAATTTTGTTCTACCGACAAGTTTTACTGTCACATCTATATTGTACCCTCTTAGCAGTGCACACCCAAATAAAATAAAAACTCTACCAAACACTGTTAAACAATAATTATTGCGAGAAACTTAAAAAAAAAATCCCAATTAACTTAATAAGAAAATTAAAAAAATATAAAATTTTTAGCAAAAAAAAAAAAAAACAAAACATTGTTGACATGTCGGAAGAGATAAAAATGTCTTTAATAAAAATTATTTGTCAATGTATTTTTTAAATTTACGATGCATTATATTCCCATAATTATGTTGTGGCAGTCATGGTACCATGAATAAAATATAGATTTTTAAGGTATAATTTTAGCTCATGGTGCTTCAAAACCAGAACACTGCCACCTGCATGTTAAACTGCATTCAACATTATAAGTGATATTCTTTTTGACTACCCGTACTTTTAACATAACATATTATGGGAATATAATGCGCCATAATTTAAAAAAAAAAAAAATAATAATAATTGACAAAAAACGCTTATTAGAAAATTTTTAATATTCCAACATGTCAACAAACCTCAGCTTAAAATCACTATGTCCAAATTAAAACTTTTTTTTTGATCTCTGTACATGTACTAGTAATTGAAACATCAAGAAACTTGGAACCAATATCGTACATGAACTCAGGGGTCAAGGAATTTTAAGTATTTTGATACTACCGGTAGTGACTATTAATCTCGTCCCTAATCATTATTTTATGTGTGTGTGTGTGTGTGAATATTATTCTGCGCATTGAAGTAGAGTGGAAATGAAATACGTTGAAACTTGATTTAATTAAATAATAATAATTTTCAGTATTAAAAAATTAATTAAGTTTGTTGGTCCCCCCACACATTCTCGTGTAAATGTGTAGCAATCGATATTATTATTATTTATTTATTTATTAATTTTTTTGGAATCTTTTTTATTTATTTATTTTTCTGCTCCATGTTTACTGTTCCATCCAATACGAAAATATAGGTTGTGCGTTTTTATAAAATATTAATGAATTGTCGGTAATATGCGAGCCCCTTTTATTTCATGCTATTATTTATTGTTTCTTGCATAAGATAGACGCGCATTTTATATTTTATTAGCGTAGTTGTTGGGTTCCAAAAAAAAAAAAAAAAATTTGCCCCGTTCTTTCAGGTTTTATGAGTCTTTCATTTTTTTTTTTTTTTTCCCCGAAATTTTAATACGTAATTTAATTTTTTGTTATTCGTTAATTAAAACTTATTAAGAGAATAAACTATTATACAATGGCTTTTTATTTTTGCTTGCTTTTTTTATTTTACGCTATTTTAATGTCTCGATTGATGTCTAAATTAATTTACGTTACGTTGTGTGGTAAATTATTTTTATTTTTTTTGCTATGCAAACTGTATGTCATTATTTTTTACGCCGAATGCTGCATTGATTTTCTCGTTAATGTTATACCGTAATTAATTTTATAATAATTCCCTTAAGAGAGTTTGTGGTTAAGCTGCTTTTTTTTTCCGTTCTTCCGCAAAACGTATAACGTAAGAAATTGAATTTTTACGTTAAATTATTATTATAAACAGTTTAAAAAAATAAAATTGAAAGATTTTTTTCTATATCTTAAATATTAATAATTCTATTGACAGTCATAAAACCTCGTATTTTCAATGCAATCAGTTGCAGCAAACAACAAAATTCACAAAAATTTTATTACCATACAGTAGAGTCTCGATTATCCGGACGTATTTCATAAGAAAATGTTTTTAAAAAAACTGGATAAAAGGGGCACTAGAATCGTTGTGGTCAATTTATTGTTTCATAACATTGTTATTATATTTGGATGAAGGAAAAAAAAACACACTTTCAGATGTAACTCTCATTACAAAAAGCAAAAAAAAAAAAAATAGATTTGAATTTTTGGTTTTTATGTCACTTTTTGTTCAGTGTTCCCCGAGAGAGAGAGAGAGAGATCGAATGACTGAAAAAGCGAATTGTTATTTTTGTAGGTGTTCAATATCATTCCATCCATCAGTGCAATCACAGGCATCGCCCCTCAGTGTTACCTGTGGCGCATTGGGGTCGCTCTCCATTGCACCCCTCGCTTCCTCATCGCCACCATCTACTATCACAATTACAAGGATCGATTGGCCGGAATGCCACTCCTGCAACACCAACGGTTCATGTGGTGGACGGCGGTCAACTACTGGCTAAACTTTTTGGAGAATATCGCACTTATCGGAGTTACATACATTTCCAATAGGGATAATTACCGTATATCAATTTTTTTTTTCTTACTTTCATTTTTTTTTTTCTTAACATTTCTTTTTTACATTAATTCCACCTCACTATTATAGCTGTTCATGAAAAACTCTTCATCACATTCATGACTTCCTCTTTGGCTTATATGTTAGTAAACAGTATCGTGTATCGCTGGTCAAGGCCCAAATTTACTGACATGGTATAATAATATTAAAATCAATGGCTCTACAACAACAGCATCGATTTAATTCCATTCTTTGATTCTATTTATGTATAGGAATCAAAGTCTTACAAGTGGAAATTGTTATTTCTATTTGGCACCATGGCCAGTACTATCGGACTACTTTATTTCTTCTATAGGCATCGAAGGTTTTGCGAAGAAATGGGTAGCCTACTTATTGTATTTTTATTATTATGATTTATGGAAACTTTCCCCCCTCATCTACCATTTCTCAACGATATTTCCTTACAAATTAAGTTCTTTCCTAATAATATTCGTCACAAATGATATTGAACGACCAGAAGCACATTTCCCCCTAAATTTGAAATAGGAACAGCCATTTCTTAAACTTTGGAACTTATTAATGTCCAAAAATTATTTCTTAAAAGTGTGAAAAAACAAATAAACTTTTTTAAAAAACTATTAATATAGAAAGCAAAAACAAATTTCCTATAGACAAATAAAAAATAATGGTAGATTTGGGGGATTTTTTTCTATGAAATCTTTTTTTTTTTTTTTTTTTCACACATTTTCTAACTTAATTAATTTTTTTTTCTTTTTAATTATAGCTTTTAGCTATTTTTCATTTTGTGAATATTGCATCGCACTGTGTAATATGGCATACCATATGACTTTAGTTTGGGATTTTCCTGACGATATTATCATTATCACCACTTCGAAGGTTGTGCTTAAGGGAAACAAACAATGACCAGTACCTATTTCATTCCAATTATTTAATTATTATTATTATTCCACGCATATGGCAACTTTAAAAAAAATCATAAATCCATCTACCTAATATACAGTACCGTCTACATAACGATAATTAATTGTAATTCGAAATTAATGTATATATTAATCATATTTTAAATTCATTTTTTTCACCATTCAATTCTCTCTACTCCCTCTTTAAATTTTTCAAATTTTTGTCTTTATTGTTAGCGTCTTGCACTTGAGTCCTTGTACAAATAAACGCAATAAATTATTTCCTAATTTAACTGAAGTGTGTGATTAATATTAGTACCGGTAAATATTTTATGAATAATTTATTTTACTTTTGAGCCAAAAAAAAAAAAATTTAACCAACTTGACAAGTTGAAAGTTACTTCAATTTTATAATAAAAGGA
This sequence comes from Polydesmus complanatus, assembly GCA_034692225.1. Taxonomy (NCBI): domain Eukaryota; kingdom Metazoa; phylum Arthropoda; class Diplopoda; order Polydesmida; family Polydesmidae; genus Polydesmus; species Polydesmus complanatus. Next base: position 50,239 of record JAQGAZ010000548.1, on the reverse strand, counting down.
TATTACCAATTTTACCAACTTAGAAAAATTGATAATGATTGAGTTATACTTTGGCAAACCGGAAAAAAAAATCAAATTCAATGTCATATCCTGAAATAAAAATTCGACCTATGATGGGTTTTCTTGGAACATGAAATGCGTTGGGATTATTATTTTAAAAGATAAAAGCATCACTCAGCTCCATGATTTCCAAACGTCTGAACTAACAAGATCACACTCTTTCAAGAGATTACCTTCTCGAATCAACGAAATTATGAATGCAATTCGTAAATAATTATTTCGTAATAACAGCGAAATAGCACACAAAATAATTAAAATGCACACATTTATGAAAACTTCCAAGATTTTGAAATTAAAATCAAAATTTCATATGGGAGGCACGAAATTATCAAAAATAATAATATAAATACGTGAAAAACTATCAAATTGTAAACGATAATCTATGTTGAGTAACGCGGTAAAATAATTTTAAGCCAATACGATCACTGTATTTATACATTTTCTCGGATCCTCCGACCCCGAATTTTTAAACCCTATAAAACCTGCTTTTTGATTCCAACGCGATCGAATTATTAATAATTTTTTAAAGATGAAAAACTTCGTTTTACGCTCGCTATTCTACGCAAATGACTGTGTAGGAATTTTTTCTTTGAAAAACTTGTAAAGAATGAAAAGACTAGGTAGAAAACTACCACCCAGCCACGAGGCTGATCTAAAACTTGTAAGAATGAAAAGACTTGATAGAATACTATCACCCAGCCACGAGGCTGATCTAAAACTTCTTTACGATCTGTAGAATTCCATACACATAATACCAATCAATTAGAAGTGGAAAACAAAAGTTTATACAAAAACACAAACGAGTCGTCATAAATTCAATAAGGAATAGTAACTACTGTAAATGATATAATTATTGAAATATATAAAATAGGAAAGAAGGAGGAATGTTAGCATATGTAAATGAATTATTATGATAAATTTTGTACTTGCTTTAAAATCGCTACCTGAGTGGCCGCTTCTGCTGCAGTAATATAAAGGGAATCTTTGTGAGCTAAAGACTGATGAATTGGAGGTTGAAAGCAGCGAACGTGTTCCACCGGTAATCCTTCGTTTTCACCAGTCGAAGACTTAAGGAATTTGTTGAGAGTTGCAAATATCTGCGAGTTCAATACTTGAAATCGACGAATTCTATCCACCATTCGTTTGAGCGGCTAAATATACTCGTACGCAATTAGGAACATGGTTTGATTTTCAATAAAATAAGTCATTAGAATTACCACGCCTTTAACTATTCCCTCTTTACAATCTACTCTTTGAACTTTGAGAATGTGATAGCAAAAATCTAGAGCTTCGAAACGTCGTTGTTGCCCTAATAAAACAATCATGGTACATCCAGCCCAATGCAGCCCTTCGCCAAACAGTTGCCTAAACGAATTAACAACATTAAAAATTTGCTAAAATATAAACAATACCAGGTTATTATATTCGAGCATTTTGAACGCACTCCACAGTAAAATTATTTTCGCCCACTGGTAAACAGTAGACAAATTGTAACACGCTCCATAATCGGTGAAATTCGACGCACTCTTCCAAATTCATAACGCCGTTCATCGGTGGTGGTCCCACCCAAATTTGATCATCCAAGAATGATTTGATACGATTTAAGATAACTTCAAAAATCGATAAACCGCAACATAAACGTTCTTTAGTCAAAAGATCTCCCTCGCGAGCTATTACTGCTTGCTAAAAATAAAAAAAAAACAATTAAAATTAAATTACAAATAAAATTAATGCTTCCAAAAGCTTTTAGAAATCCTCAAGGACTTTAAGCTAAGATATGAGTGCCTTTCACAATTTACCTTTGGACTACCCAATTTTTCAATATTTGGAACAATTTGCAATGCTGCGTATTTAGTCTCTAATCTTCTTAACTTTGTTTCGGGTTTTTCTCCATCTATTGAAACCGATGTATATTAAAAAGAAAAAATAACTATACCAATGAAATTTACCCTTGCAATATGGTCTCGGAAGAATGTTTTGAAAAGGAGCAGCATGAAGCAAATCGCAAACTTCTTCTTGTGACTAAAATGTATATTTTATTAAAAGATTAATTCAAAAAAAAAGTAAAATTTAACGCGTACCAAGCTGTGTTCAGCTAATAAACAAAATAAAATAGCGTTGCCGATTTCACGAAAACTCTGAAACATGTCAGTTCTCAAGTCTGGATACTGAACAATATCGTTCAGTTGAGCGTGAAAATATTCAAAAACACCTAAAACAAATCAAATCAATTTTTTTTTATAAAGTAAAATTAATCAAATTTTGTGATTTACCGGGTGAACCGTAATCGTAACGAGGCAATTTGCAAACTTTGGGCATTGTTTTCATTATAGTTCTAGTATATTGTAAAATTGATCCCTGTATCAAAGATTTTACAATTTTCAGCAATTCCTCCATTACAACAGCAATGCCTTGATAACCTAGTAAACGACAAATAGATCTGAAATGCGGAGATCCAAAAAACCCAGTATATTGGCCGTAAATTGTTCCATTAGCAATATTTAAAGCCTGAAAAAAATTAAAACATTCTTGAAGACGTTTCGTCAATATTTTGGATTCCAAGTCCAAACCTTAGAGCCCCATAGAATATGATGAGGCATTGAAGCTTGTTTGTCTCTCGTCACCGGTTGCGAAAGTTGAATATTGTTATTTTTAACAAATCTAAAAATAAACGAGTGATAATAATAATTGCATAAAATACAACACAATTACTGTAGTATTTACCGGTTAGTGGCGGCGTTATAGCAATAATTTGGAAGGAAATCGTAATTTAACTCCCAAAAAACGTGCAAAGTAGTTCTGCCATATGGAGCCAACACGTTATGATTAGCTTCTCTGTACATGGAGTCAAAACTATCGAGAGTTAGGTGTTGAGACAAAAGTTCATGAGCGAGTTTATTAGCTTCTAATAGCCCTTCCAACTCCTAAGCAACGAAAATAATTACAGTATTTAATAGTATTTAACGGCAATAGTATCTTACCACAATTCCTGTAATATCTCCACTTTCAAAGCGACCGATGGCAGCGTCCAAAGCTTTTTGCACTGCAACATTTACTCTTTGAGCTATAAGTCTATTTAAATCAATCGATCTCCCTAACAACTACAAAAAAAAAAATGATTACCATTTTTATTAAATGAATATTGCAGAAGTTAATTTACTTGAACGTGTCTTTGTTTTAATATCGTTTCGTATCGATTTGCAGGTGGATAATAAATTCGAGTACCATATTGAGCACACTCGTAGCGAAACCGTTTGTCAAGTAAAATACTAAAAAATTATATTCAATTATTTTTTTAAACAATTACAAATACCGGTAATAAGAAAAATATTCTGAATTTACCTTCCTGCAAGCTGTTTATAATATGCAAAAATTTGTTCGCTTAATTTGTAAACAAATTGATCGAAACATAAATTCACTTCAGCTTCCACTTCGTCGTACAAAAACTGCTTTTTAAACTTCGTTAAAGCGTAAAATGCACTATCGTTGTACAGATCCAGAGGATACAAAACACATCTTAAAAAAAAATATAAGGAAAATTATTTAATTTAAAATCAAAATAATAAATGCAAATAAACTTACTCCATCATTGAAGCATCTTTAGTTCGCAATATGTGATCGGTTAAAATCCAAGGCATTGACATCTCAATTGGAAACTAAAAACGGGAAGAAAACATTTTAAATTAGTAACCGCTTAAGAAAATTATTATTCAACATAAAACCTTAAATAAAACTACCGATAACCGAGTAAAAAATATAAATGGTTCACCTGCATGAGAATAAATTTAAAACATCAATTTGAACGATTTTAACGAACAGGTTGAGTGTTACACACAAATAATATTGTATTCATGATAGTGCAAAACAGTATAAACAATATTCTTCTGTAAAACAATTTGTATCAGGTTAACGCCATGGGCTTCACCTGAATTCTTTTCTCCATTGTGATGATCTCAGTGCATTCTTCATTGTGATGATGGTCGACCGTACACTTCTACGGAAACAGAGACGAGATAAAAGACGCAAGAAGAAAATGATTCAAGCAACAATTATTAAATTATAATTATCGTTAATAGCAAAAATTCTAAAACGCATGCATGGTAGAGTAAAGTCCATGCATTCAAGTTGTAGATGAAATACCACAAACATCAAAAGAAAATGAAGATTGAGAAAAAGTAAATGTAAACATTTTTTTTTTTGAGAGAGAATATTAAACAAGAACATTAACAACAAATTAAAAAAAACAAAACCGTAAATAGTTTAAAACAGAATAAACAAAAAGAAATTATAAAATTAGAGTCTTTTTAAGGCCAGACAACACTGGATGCTAAAATAGTTATTAAGAACAAATAAAGCAATATCATATAGAAAGAAATGCTACAGTCATATTTTGTGACAATGATCTGGGCAGAATGATATGCAGTGGTAAACATTCTATGAAAATGCTCGACGTTCAAGTAACCGGAACTTAGAAAATAATAGTTGTAGTCGTGCACTTGGTCATAACGCATTAAATGCTTTGAAAATTAGCCATTCATAAACATCAATCATGTTAAAATATAACCATTCCAATGACAAAAACCGAAAAATAAAATTGCTTGGAAAATATACCTGAATGCGACGTCCCATCGTCATTTCCAAATAAAACTCTCGATACCAAAGTTGAGAGAGATCGCAGCTCATTTGCAAAGTTTCTAAAAATCAGTAATTTCAAGACACATTTAAAATTCTAGAAATAAAAAAAATCATCATTATGATTTACCGTTAAAGTTTAAAAGATAAGACCAGAAAAACGATGTTTTATGAAAATGTTCAATTTGAGTGAGGCATGGACCATCAATGTCTTTGCGTAAAGTTCTTTTACCTCCAGATTTGTCAGAGACGAGGGATTCCAGCATAGTTCTCACCATGTACAACTATAACAATAAAAACTCATTTACAGTATTTTAAATATTATTAAATATTAAATTCTTGAGGTAATACCTGAGTGCTAGAAGGCCCAACGTTTCTTCTCGGAACTTTAATGTCAAAGCCATTTTCTGGATCTTTTTTACCTCGAAGAGCAGGATCATCTTGCGGCTCCGAACCACGAAGCCAGTCTGCACAAGTTTCTCGAACAGACATTATTATGCTAATGTGAATAACGTTTTATCAATTAATCAAATCTCTTTAAAGTGTATAATGTAGCTCACCTGCGAATCAAATCCTTTTTATTTTTAATCGCTTTACGTAAAGGTTCTCTTAGAATTAGTTGTGAAAAATCTTGAATCTCTGCATAGATATGTCGGCGGATTGCGTCCATAAAAACCGCTTCCATTCGAGCCATCAATACTTGTAAACCTTATAAATGAACAAATCAATAGTTTGTATTTTATTTTTTCGCTTTGAGTATCATACCTTTGATCATTGCGATCACTTCAATCAAAGCTAATTTCTCTTCGTCACTGTAATTATAGCGTGTAGCCTAAAATTAAGAACAAATGTTCCAGTCGCAATGAAATAAAAGTTAGTACCAAATTTAACGTCAACAGTTTAACAATCTTAATTACCCTTTCGTATTCTTCTGCTTCTGTGGGACAGTTTTTATTTTGATGGTGGTCAGTGGGATGCAATAATTTCCACGAATACTAAAGTGACATTAAAATATTAAACTTCACTTCTAAAATTCCGTAATATAAAACATTCACGAACCATTTCTGTAACTATACTCGTCCAATCGGATAACAAATGCAAACCGCGTAAAGCGAGATCAGTCACATCGCGATTTTCCGAATCTGTTCTTGGAGTTTCTTTAACAGTTGTCGTAACCTTTAACAAGGAAAAAGAATTCACGTTTCTCAAATTTGCTCTAAATTCACAAACATAATTAACTCTTTACTTCGTTGCTGTAACGTGCAAGTTCCGTTATATATCGCATATGATCTTCTCTAATAGTTGGCAAATGCTGCAATAAATCAGCTTGAGGACTAGGAGAATTAGCACTGCACAACGGCCATTTAGATGGATCAAAGTGAGGACTACGTTTAATGTAATTAAATGGAGCGATTTGCATATCTCCAAACAGAGGGACAACTTCAAGATACTTTAAAAATTAAAAGTTTTAGAATTAAAATATAAACAAATTATCAATTATAAAAGTTTAAATTACCTTAAAAATTTTATCTATCCTTGTCAAATTAATTCTTTTTTTCTGGTCCATTCGATTAATGTTGCACGCTTCGCCATCCATTAAAAACAAAGCAAATCCGATAACCTAATAACGGTAGCCATTTATATTTTACTGATAAAAGAAATAATCGATGAAGAAAGATTATAACTCACTTTGACCAGCATGTGCTTCTCCGAAGGAGACATAAACATTTTCCCGTCAAACATTTGAACACAAATATTTACCACATCAGCTAACAATTCTTCGTAACCTAAAATTTTTTCTAAATTCTCTTTCAAAGTATCTCGAATTTTATTCTGAGTAGCTAAAAACATGGACAGAGTTTGCGATTCTTGAAGAGCTTGCGAGTCGGACATCACTTTCAAAAATTGAGCGGCTCTAAACAAAAAATAAAGTAATTTACGCCCTTCATGTTCAACAGTGTTAACAGTAGAAACACCACCTCCTATAAGTCGAATAATCATTTTTAACGCTGGATTTCATGTTTTTCAGTTCATCTAGAACTGCGAACAAATTGATAAATTTCCCCAGAGTCAACAAATAAGCTTCGGAAACAAAGTCTTTCCTTTTCTCCAAACGGCACAGCGATTGAACTTCTCCAAAAAACTTTTCAACGGCATGTTTCTAAGCAACAACATGTTATAATTATTTACCATAATTATCAAAAAGTAATTTACACAAACAAATAAATACCTGAAAATACATAAAACTGAGCAATTTATCTACTTCAGGTCTAAGAACTTCCACAGTTTTCTCGTAAATCTCAACCCGATTCGGTTGTTCGTTTGATTTCGGTTGAGGAATAGCTCGCGAACAGCACCTCCATGTATATAACATCACAGCATGTTCGTTACCTTTCTCTAACAAGTCATTCTATAAAAATTAAATTATATTAAACAAAAACCAAATTTTGCTTTAAAAAAAAAAAAAGTTACTAGAGCAGCATGAACGGTAGCTTCTTCGATATAACGAGCCACACCCGTCACAAACGCGTTTCGGTCTTCAAAATTAGTATCGAAATTGGCGACGTAAGTGATGCTACAGGTTTGAGCCTCGATACATGGTTGTTGATCGGGTAATTGCAATTCATCCAAAACGTCTACATTTGACAAGGCATCCGCCAATGTTACTTTTTCCGTAGTCATTTTTCTACTTCTTCATAAAGCTCCTACCAATGAACTGATACGCATAAACCTATCAAATGAAAGGGTTTTAATACCATTTATTATGCCGTTCTCGAAATCTTTAGATTAAAAGCGCGAATACCTGGATTTTGTTTGAAAATCGCCTTTCGTTATTGAAAATTACATTTTTCGGGTCATAGTACTTGATGTCATTGATGTATTTTGATCGCCGCGAAACAACTTCCCCATTTCATGGTGGAAGTTGCGTTGTAGTTACGTAGCCAGACGACAGATGGCGCTGTTCATCTGCCAAAAAAGTTTTTGCATAAACCTCACGAGTCACTTCAACATTACAAAATTAATATCGAATAAACTTTTCTAGAAATTATAAATAAATAATTTAAACTAAAAACTTTTTATATTGGAAAAATTTTAAGTTTAAACTTAAAATGAAAAAAAAAAAAAAAAGTTTCAGCGTTAATAGAGATAATTTAGATAAAAATAAAACCATTTCAGTAAAAGTTCAGAACCATAATAATTATACAACGAGCATTAATAATTATCAAACTCTCGTAAAAACTAGTTAGCGAAAAACACGCAATAGCGTTCATAATATTAATTAAAAAAATTACTGTACCGTATAAGAAAGTATTAGAGAAAAACATACCAATAATCATGATAGAGGCTGTTCGGACCACATCATCTCTTGCACCAACAGTAATTACCTTACAATCATAATATTTCTTAAAAATTAAAGATTGCATAAATCAATGACTGTAACATTTTATTAATATAATAAAATAATGCTTACTGCAATCAAATATTTTAATTTAACGTTCTTTTTTAAAAATAAATAAATTAGGCCTGCTGAAAATGTTATTCCAACTTCTTGTTTAATCCAAGGTGTTAATCTTTACCACATTTCCTCTGGAAAAATTAAGAATGAGTGTAATGGTACATTTTTTAAAAAAAAAAAAAAAGTGATATACAATTTTATTCTGATTCATCTTTTAAATCATTGAAGAAATCTTGTTTACGAGACGATTTAAGATGCGGTTGTTTTTTCGATTTTTTGACTCTTTTCTTTTGTTCTACTTCTATCTTATGAAGATATTCAACGTTCCAAAATTTAATTAGATTATCTTGTCCGCAACTGACCAAAACCGTGGAATCGTTCGATAGCACCATATTTTCAACCGAATCTTCGTGTTCACCCACAATACCAACCACTTTATTTGGTAAAATATTCACAGCCCTGTGATAAATACAAAATAATAATAATCCAAATCTGCTTTAATACACGCAGTAACAATAATTCATGAAATGAAAACACACCTTATGTTTCCATCAGCTGATCCTACACATATGAGGTTGTCGTTAATGGCCGATAAACAATCGATTGATTGCCTAAGGCAGGGAAAACGGTCGCTAATATTACCCCACTCTTTGTTATTAAATATATTTATTACTCCATCTTCGCAGCCAACTACAAATTTCTTACCACCCTACAAACATAAAATAAAAAATTTAAAAAAAAAAAAATTATTTTAAGCATTTCTAAATATTTTACTTTGACAAAAGTAGCGCATAGAAATTCCGATTCAAACAGTTCAGATTGCATAACCTTTCGCTTAGCACGATAATTAAATACAGTTAAAGTACCTTCTCCGCTAAAAAGATAAATGAAACGTTAAGTTTTACAAAAGAATATTTGCATTTTTTTTTTTTGTATATTAATGAATAATTACTTAGTCGCAATTAACATGCAAGTATCTTTCGATGTGGTGAGAGAACTCACAAACTCTTCCATTTCTTTGAAATCCATTACAGCTTTACCTTGCCTCAAATCCCAAACCTAGAAAAATAATACAATAAAAAAATTTAAATTTGCTAAGCATTAACAAAGATATTAAAACATTATATTACTTTAACTCGTCCATCGTCGTCTCCGGTAGCTAACGTGAAATTATCGATTACTTCCAAACAGAATGGCGCACATCTTTTCAACAAAATATTAATACATGTAATTATAAAAACAAATCACACCAAATCATCTTCTACATTATTCAGAAATGTATCATTACTTATGAGCGCCTGCAATAACATTCGACACCTTTTCCGCTTGTAAATCGTACGTTTGTAACGACCTATCCTTGGAAATTGAAAACAGGAGGTTTCCTCTAGTTGAAAACTTGACGGCTCTACACGAACTTTTATGATGCTCCAACTCCTGCTCATTTATTAACTTCCACTCCTCAAATTTCCATCTTTAAAATCAAATCAATAAATGTGCGTATAAAAGATATTATTATACAAGAGCTTATTATCGTCATGACTTACAAAGAGATGTGACCATCCAATTTTGCTCCAGCCAATAAATTCTCTGTCGGGTGAAAAGCGAGCTGAACAACTGTGTCATCGCATTTTATATCTTCCATTATGATCGAATTATTCTCGTACCTATTATAAATTAGTTATTTTTTATTAATCTTTTGTTAAAATAAAAACAAATGTAAAACACAACTACTGTACCGGCTTTGGATCCGCAGTTTACGCACGCGGAAATTTATAAACCACGTGACTTGTGATAAGAGTAACGACCTCTAGTGAGCATGTTTTAAACTACTGTTGCCATGGTAACAACTTGGATAGCATCAGGTGTTGAAGTTCAGAAATGTACAGGTGGAATTTATTTGTACGTGTTCAAATGTGCATTTTATTGTTGTAGCAGCAGGTGCGAATAATATTAATAAACAAAATGGCAAACCAAGAAACTTCTTCACTACGAGTCCAAGAAAATATGAAGAAAGTAATTTCGGATTATTGCCGTATACGAGGTACCCTCTCGAGCTCCAACATGTGAGCGTAGTGTTGTACGTGTACTGTGGTGTATAAAGTAAAATAACTATTTAATTTCTGAACTATGCACAAATTTTAAAGTGCCATGAAAACGTAGCAGCTGTCTTTTTCAATTATTTACGTGACAGGTATTTTTCTAAACCTATTTTTGGTACTTCAGTCGCGACCTGTCGCATACTCTTAAAAATATATCATACAGTAACTTCATTTTTATCAAGGAGAAACAAAAATGAATGTAAATAATGTAATTAAAAAGTTGTGATAAAAATTAATTGTAAGCTCTCAGAGTTAATTAATGAATCAGCATAAATGGTTTTGTTTATTCATTAAAACTATTTGTACACTATCGGCTTTTGAATGATTGTTTTTTTTTCTCCCCCCTTTTCCTTGATAGGACTGCCAAGAGAACACATTTCTGTGTTTTGGGATTGCTTAATTTTGACAACGGCTGACGAGGATCAAACACAACTATACGAAAACATTATTCGTAATAAAATTCGGAGTGGGCATTTCCCATCTAATCTACCGTACTTCATTTATGCCGATCTACCCGGTTATAAAATTGGTAACTGGTTACTTAATAATAATTTAATTTGAATTATAAAAAATATTTAACTTACAATTTTTCGACGAATTTAGGAAGCGGTGGCTCGGTTCTATATGCATTGGGCAACTTGTATAAGGAATGGAGCGATGATTTGTATCAAAAAAAGATTCTTTTCATCTGTGTCGGTGGCCAGAGTCAGCGTCTCCCTACCGGAACATTCTTGGGAAAACTTAGCTTAAGTTTACCTATTAACGAAGAAAATTTTGACATGTTCGACTTGAAAATTGCATTATATTTACCATTTGCGTTCCGTATGAAAGCCGGAGTGTTCGTCACTTGTTCAGATGACATTGAAACTTATGCATCTCTCGATGGTAAAATAAAGTTGGTTTTGTATAAAAAAATTATGTTTGAGTTTATCTAAAACAAATTATGCACTTATGAATATCCAAAATTTAAAGCTAGTTTAGAGTACTTCCACTGTTTAAATAATTTTCAGAATCCAATTTTATTATTTTTAATAGGGAAAGGTTGGACCTTCGAAAATGAGGGGTTCACCGCCCTGGGTCATCTCTCGTCAGTGGAAATAGGTAATTTAATTTTAACTCCAGCTTCATTTTCGACACTTAAATACAGAATTTTGACATTTAATATAAATAATTTGATAATAAAATAAACTTAGGAAAACAGCACGGTGTTTACGTGTTCAGTGAGAAAGAAATCAATTGCACCGATGGAATAGTTGTTAATAAATGTCAGCGAGTGTTGCAAAAACCAAGTTACGAGCAGATGGTTGAAAATGGAGCAATTCTGAAAGGTAACAATTATTTCGCATTATTTTACATTAAAAAATATTTAAGTATTACTTATTTCATTCCTGGTTCCATTATAGACGGAAGAGTGTGCACCGATAGTGCTTTCTTCTTCGACCATAACATCAGTCGAAAATTTGTAAATTACATGTCCGACGGAAAAAGAATAACGACAGAAGTTGACGCTTACAAAGACTTTTTGCAACCTTTGGGGCTGCGCGCTCCGGAGATTACCGAGATAGCGGAAAATTCCATGCTGATCGATCTCTATAAAATGCTTCACGAATTACCTCTCACCGTCATTTTACTAGTAAATTCCAACTTTTATCATTTGGGAACGATGCGGGAATACGTCGATAATCTTAGCATAGGCCCTAAAAACAACGAGTTCTTTCAAGAAATGGGGTTAAATCACTTTTCGCATTCTACGTGCTTAACGGAATTTGAAAATGACGTTTACAAGCCCACTATAATGAATTCAGTAGTAGGTGCAGGAGTGAAATGCGGATCCGGCGTTGTTCTTGATTGGTGCCGAGTAGCATCGTCCACCGAAATAAGTAATAATTGCATAATTAGTCACTGCGATATATTGGGTAGTCAAGAACCGTTAATCATACCTCCTAATTGCTGTTTTCACACGGTTGCGGTGCTTTTCGAAGAGAGCGTGAAATATGTCACAATTGCCTTCCAAATCGATGACAACATCAAAAAATTCGCCAAAGCTGAAAAATGGAAGACAGATTTAAAATTCATGAACGTAAATTTAGAAAAAGTTTGCGACCTCGTGGGAATAGAACTGGATGAGGTGTTTGAAGATAAAAATGCCAACGAGGTGAATTTGTGGGGAGCCAAGTTATTTCCAGTCTTCGAAAACAAAAGCGAGTCATTTCGACGAACTCTGGAACTAGTTCAGCGCGTGTTGACTTCCACTGCGGTAATTGCGGAGAAGAGTACTCGTAAATTGAAAAGATTTTCGCTGTTCGATCTAGTCAAGTTGAAATGCGTAGGTGCTATGATGGAGTTCGAAACGCAACTCGGCGATCAAATTGTGCGTCTCAAATGTGCGAACATAAAATCTAAGTCAAAAATTATTACGGTATAATATAAAATATTTGCATTTATTATTACATTAAAAAAACTTCAATAGTAAAAATTTGATATTAAAAACGAAAAATGATTTTTTTTTTTAAATCAAGGAAGTGATAAATCGATTTCGATTTTTGCTCGCGATTCGTGGCGACTAAAAAAATAACCAAAAACAAAATGAGGCCCTGATTAAGATTAATCAAGTGTCACGATTTTTACCTATAAGAAACTTTGGCTTTATCCAAAAGCATTTTCGACGCCACAGTTTCTTTCTTACGGTCGGAGTCGATGTTATTTCGAAAGAAGACTTGGGTGATTCCTGCTTGGATGATCAGTTTAGCGCATTCGTTGCATGGGAATTTCGTAGTATATAGCGTACAATTCTTTAAATCGCTAGAAGTTTTATTAAGAATCGCATTCATTTCCGCGTGACACACTATAAATATGGGTATTTCTAAATTATGTTATGTTTGTTCCAAAGCTAAAAAGAATATTATCAAGTTTTAGTAAGTTACCGTATGGATATTTGGTGTCTTCCCAGTTTCCTGTCTTTCCCCAAGGCATTTCATCGTCGTTACAACCGTTAGGCATTCCGTTATACCCCAAAGCTACCACTCGACGATCCGGATTAACGATGCAAGCGCCTACTGTGGTTGCTGGATCCTTGCTTCGTTTGGCGGCGACGCAAGCCAACGCCATAAAATAATCGCCCCATGACAGAACATCCGTGCGCTTATTCTGTTTTCTACTTTTTAAAATTTTATGGTTACGTAATTAATTAAACAAAACACTTATCAGTAAATTAAACCTTACGTTGACTCCGACTCCTGGTTTTTGCAGTCAGAAGTTTTGAAGCTTACATCATTCATTGTTGTGTGACGAGCAAATGTGGCCTCATTAGCTGCAATAGCTAAATCATCTTGAGCAGGTTCAGCACTTTTGTAAAATGTTGTCATAGATAAAGAGTTTGCACTAGCTGTAGCACCAGTTTTGTGTTTTACAGACTGTAAATGTTCTATAATGTTTCCTCTTCCACTGTGAGCGACTGAAAATTCTGAGAGACAATGCTGGCACTTAACTCTACTGTCATTACCACCAACCTTTTTTAGAAATGGAAAATCGTTCTCCAGTTTATTTGTAAATTTGCATACTCTTCTTTTTGACATTTCAAAAAAATTAATTATAATTTTATTTCAAAATAAAAACCGGGACAAAATATAAAAATTAATACAGTATCGAAAACGAAGACCTATGACCTACCGGTATTTAAAAGTCCCACAGAAAAACCGCAAAAACGATAGTATCGTTTATATTAATTGTGTAGGTCTGCCATCTAGTGACAATTTCTGAAAAGATTTGAATTTGTAAATTTCGTCTGCATTTGCGGCAAAAATGTGGTAATCACGTTTTTTTTTTCGAGAAGTTTGTGAAATTTTAATAAAGTTTTTACTTAAAAATTATCATATTTTTTTAAAAAAAGAAATTATATAAGATGTTAGGTGATCGTCAAATTGATGGCATTGTGGATGATACTGGTAGTGATAGCAGTAACAGCGACTGGGAAGAATGCGATAACAGCGGAGACAACAATATGGTCAAATGTTTGTTTTGCGAGCAGCTATTTAAGTAATAAATCAAATCATAATACTGTAATTATTATTGTATTTTACGATGATGTATGTTATTATTTATTTAGAAATTGTGAGGAAACATTTAGTCATTGCCAACAACAACACAACTTTGATATTAAGAATATCAAAAATGTGCTAAACTTGGATTGTTTTTCATACATTAGGATTATCAATTTTTTGCGAAAACAAGTAATTTTGTTTAATTAAAACGTTTATTAGCATTATAGTATAATACGCCGCACTTGTAGAACTGGTTACAAATGACGGAATTAGATAATAAAGAACTGGTGGATGCCCTGAGTGATGATTTTTATATGAAACCTGTCAACGATAGCGACCCCCTTCTAATGTTTGGTAATAATTATTATAAAATAATCTTTGTAAATGAAATGCAAAACCAAACGAGAAATTTGACGTTTATTAGATATTGATGGCGTGGAAGAAAATATTTGTAAGAAAGACGAGAAAACGTTGCCGGGTGAGGATGAAAGCAATTACCAAGACTTGGTAAAACGTTTACTGGAAAATGAAAATAAATTGAAAGAAACTGAAGAACAATTGCAAATGACTAGACTGCAAATTGCCAAAATGAAGTATTTTTTTTTTTTAAATTATAATAATCGAATTTTATTAATCTTTCTAATATTATATTAGAGACTTTGTCATGGAATGTTTGGAAGATGGTCAATTCAATAATGCTCCCAACTGTAATAATGCGGACGACGACGGTTACTTTAAGAGTTATGCACATTTTTCAATTCATCAAGAAATGTTACAAGTAGGTTTTAAAATTGTTGAATGCTAAAAGAGTACAAGTTTTTTAAGTTTTAATTATTTTAGGATGAGGTGCGAACTTATTCCTATCGGAATGCAATTCTTGATAATAAAGATTTATTTAAAGATAAATTAGTGCTGGATGTTGGATGCGGCACAGGGATCTTATCCATGTTCGCAGCCCAAGCAGGTGCAGCTAAAGTGATAGGTGTCGATGAATCTGAAATCGCATATCAAGCGATGGATATCATCAAGTAATAAATAACAAATTTATTAATTGAATCTTATTCTTATTATTATTTTTTTTTTGATTTTAGCGAAAACGAAATGCAAAATCAAATTAGCATTTTAAAAGGAAGAATGGAAGAAGTAAATATTCCTTCAAGCCCTGTCGATATCATTATTTCCGAGTGGATGGGTTATTTTTTATTATTCGAAAGTATGTTAGAAACTGTTATTATTGCGCGTGATAAATATTTAAGCCCGGGAGGATATTTATTACCTAATAAATGCACCATTCTCATTGCTGGAGTTAGCGATTTGGGTAAATTTATCTTATCTTCTAATTTATTTTTTTTTAGTAATAAAATTTTAATTGATAGAATTACACCATAAAATGATTTCATTTTGGGATAATGTTTATGGATTTAAAATGACTTGTTTAAAAGGAGATGTAATTAAAGAAGCTGCTGTGGGAACCGTTTCTGCTGATAAATTAATTACTGCTTCTAGTGTTGTTAAGGTAAATGTTTTGTATTTTTTAAAAAAGTTAATAAACATGTGAAAAAATAATTAATGCATTACGTGTAGAATTTAGATCTGATGACTTGCACTTCAGCTAATTTAAATTTTACTTCCTCCTTTCAATTGACGATTTTAGAAGACAAACCTTTAACAGCCATAACTGCTTGGTTTGACACCTATTTCGATTTACCTAATAAGGTTAGTGTTTATAATGAAATCTAATTTTAAGCTTTATGTAAAAAATTTTTTTTATTTGTATCAAGGTGCACTTCAGCACATCTCCGTATGATACGGCAACTCATTGGAAGCAAACTATATTTTATCTGCGCCAACCCCTAGTTTACCCAAAAGGTTAGTCTTATTAAATTTTAATACCGGTAATTATAAACCAATTTCTGCATCTTTCATGGTGTTTTTAGGAAGTTGTATAGAAGGAAAAATGAACTGTAGTAGACCCGGTTTCGGACCAAGATTGCTCAAAATTGAAATCACTCTAGGCGAATACAAGGAAGAGTACATTTTACAATAAAAATCGTATCTAGCATTTTAACTCATCATATTAAATGTTATATAATTCCATTAAACTAAATTTTGTTACGGCTATCAATGTAAAGAGAATTCGCTCATTCTTTAACTTAAATTAATTTACTAATTCTATATAGATTATTATTTTTGTCAAGTTAAAGAACTATGGAACCCGTCAATCGTTTCAAAGATTCAGCTGGCACGACTTTATCTGCTACAGTTATCGAAGACTGAACTTTTTCGAGAATGACCGGATCTAACGGCGTGTCGTGATGAATTGAGATCCACGGTTCACCTAATTGATTTCAATTGACGTAATTTATTTCTATCAAACTTTTATTTAACCTTACCAGTTGAAATTGAAGAACCGACGTGAAGGAGTAATTGTAAACCAGCCGTGTAGCTAATCGGATCAGTTTGATTTCGTCTTCCAGTTCCAAGATCCATACAAACCTCTGCTAATATTCGAGCATTGATATCTTGAACGAAACCTAATCATCACGATAGTTTACGTTATTGTATTCAAAATTAATGTTTGCGAATTTTTATTGCCTGATTCGCCCTCATAAGTAACGTCGGTTATATGAGGAGCTTTAGGTAAAATATTCCACACATCCGCCCCAGGTGAGCATAACTGATCCGCTAAATCGGTAGGAACGGATTGACACTTAATTATTTCTTTAAAGGTTTCCAGAGCGCTTCCGTCTTTTATTCGGGACCATAAAATGTCGGATCCTTCAGCTACGGTGGTGGCTTTGCCCGTCATCATTAGTAAGTGACCACCTTACACCACATTTTATTTAAAATCACGATGATCATTTCAATTATTTTCAAAAAAAAAAATTACCAAGAATTAGAACAAGTTCTTTTAAATCATCTTCGATTATCCCATTTAACCCGTAGATTGATTCAGCCACTTCTAGGGCATTTCCAATATATTTTCCTAATGGCCAATCCATTGTAGATAAAATTGCAGCGGTTTGAATTCCCAGTTGTTTAGCTGTAATCACCTATTAATTTATAGGAAACATTAAATCAGTATTTTCCATTGAAGTACAGTATAATATACTTACTAAATTTTCAGCCAATGCTTGCGCTTTACATAAATTTGACATAAAAGCAGCCCTGCCCACTTTAATGTCCAAAACAAGGGCTGAAAGTTTTTCTACAGCTTTCTTGGATATAATAGATGCTTATGATGTAAAAAAAAAAAACCCCTGATCATTCGAGAACGCTTTTTGAAACCCGATAAAAACTTTCAAAATTTACCAACAATGAGTGGAATGCTATCGACTGTCGAAGAAATTCCGCGACAAGCGTACAGAACTCTGTCAGCCGGTACAATATCTTGGGTTTGCCCGGCGATACATCCTCCCGCTGTTGTCATGCAATTGTTGATCCAATTAATATCACAAGAAGCTGTAAAACCAGGAATCGATTCCATTTTATCTAACGTGCCACCCGTGAAACCTAAACCTCGACCTGTTATCATCGGAACCTGTAATAATTCATTTGCAATTGTAATTAATCCGCTCGTTGCTAAGCAAACTGCATTATAATATTATACCTTTAATCCGCAAGCGATTAATGCGGGAGTTAATATTAGCGAAACTTTATCCCCAACACCTCCGGTACTATGTTTGTCCACCACTAGACCATCCCAGGCTTCCGGCCAGGAAAAAGAAAAGCCAGAATTCATCATGGACATGGTGAAGTCTGTAGTTTCTTCCATTGTCATGCCTCTCAAATAAATGGCCATCAACATGGCCCCTGATCAATTATTTAGATATTATGCGTTAAATTGTGTCAGTCGGTACGGGAAAAAGTGTATTCGAAAAACAAGCATTGAATAGAAGTTAAATATTTAGGCTGATATGTGTACAAAATAGGAAGGAAACCCTGTTTTTCTAAATGCAGAACGAAGTTGAAAGGTAGAAGCCTATTGAATGCTGGCGTTTATTAAATTGATAGCTATTATAACAACCTACGGTATATAAAATACTGTACGGTATAAAACGTGTAGATCAAAGGAAAAGTCGCTGGTATTTTTTTGAAAAGCCAAAGAAAATGGCAATTGCTTAAATTGAAGCTCATAAAAAGTAGCGTAAGAAAAGTCCAGCATACCAATACACAATTATTTACCTTTTCATTTATAACTGAATTTTATTTATATAATATTATTATCTTGTTTACCCCAGGAAAATTAGAAGATAGAATTATTTTTACAAAAATCTTAAAAGAGTCCCATGAACCTTGAAAGCTTTCTATCTTAGGAATAGACCTTTAATAAGAGTTGCTGGCAATTAGTTCTTTTTTTTACTATTCCTTTAGCGCTTTTTTTAATTAATTTTAAAATGCTGGGGTACCCAAATACTGTAAATTAATTATATCACTTGCAAAAGGTGTTATAACATTTTAGCCACAGTAGGCTATACATTGTTCAAGTGCACACCAACTTTCCGAACACCTTGTACACGTACAATATTTTGAGTTTCATGTATTAATTTTGTCACGTTGTAGAAATCGATACACGTGCCCCTGATAATTTTATTTCAAGATCAAGTGATCGAATTATCGTGCCCCACTTTTAAAACTACAAAACGAAACCTTATCGTTTACATAAAAGTTCAAACTGTAGTTTAACAACCGTATCTTATATTCTTATTTTAAAAAAAATGTTAATATGATATTGTACTACATTATTATTTTAAAAAAAATAAAAAAATAAATTAGACAATGTAAAAAGGAAAAGCAGTATAAGCATTCTAGTTTGGGTTCAGGGCAACAAAATAATTTTGCTTTTTTTCTTTCAATAATCAAATCTTTAAAATAATTTTATGTTTTTCCAGTATTTTTATGCCGAAGAATTGCAAACTTTACATTTAAATATTTTGTTTCTTTAAATGCATGAATTTTATTGTGTTATGTCCTCTTTTTTTTTTACCAAATACCCGTAAATAATTTTAGAACTTTTAATAATAAAAACTTAATAAGTTCACTAATAAAACTCATTTTAAAACCAATTTTATAGTTTAAAATCATAATAGATTAAGCAAAATGTCAATAATCTATTTTTGAAATGATTAAATACCGCAAAGCCTATGGGAAAGTAATTTTTAAAAATGTATTTGCTGCTTTACCTATTTGGCAAGGTTCCATTTCCCCATTGGTAACATTTTGGACCAGAAACTGAATTTCCTCCCCACTTAATACCTCTCCATCTTTTTTTTTTCGAATTAAATCAACTATATTTGGCATTTCCGTATTATATTATAATACTTTGACAAATGTCGCGCGCGCGTGAATAAATGAAATTTATATCTCGACTGATGCACTCAGCTGCAATACACGCGTATTTATATATACAAGAAAAAGATTTTTGAAAGATATAGAAGCACCAGTAGTTAGAGGTTGGTGAGAAAAAGGGTGTGCATCTTGAACCAACCACTCAAAATACTCGCACGAGTTCTACTGTAGCCTGCCAATGCATCATAACACACTTTGCTAGCTCCCAGGTTATTTATATATTTTTATCACACCACCCATTGCACGTGTGTTTATTGTTTCCTTTTTAGTGAAACGACATTTTTTTTTTCTCTCCGCGAAATTCTAAGAGAACTCGGAAACGGCGACGTCAACATAACACATACAATGGCGCAAAACTTCAAATACAAACAAAAAAATCAATAATTCAAGCGATGCTACATGTACAAATCAAAATTGATTCGCAATCGTATTTAAAAAAAAAATACTTCTGCTAATCAAAATAAATTTGTGGACGTGACTTTTTGGCAATAAAAAGTTTAAGGTCATTCGATCTTTTTTTTTTTTTATTGCCAAGAAATGTAACTGAAAACTAAATTGTTAAATTACAATGTGAATGATGAGAAAAAGAATGTTGATAGTGATCAAATAGAGCAAGGTGAAATTCTTGCATTTTTATTATAAAACAAAAAATTAAGTCGTATAGATATTCATCTTAGCACATTTTATAACGCAGTAACAATTTAATGTTTTTGGGGAAAGGAACGTAAAACAGTAACGCAAAATGTCAAGGTCTGTCCCCCAATCACGTCTAGTGCCCATACCTGAAAGAAATTCCATTATAAATCATTTGTAAAAAAAAACCTTAAAAGTTCTCCACAATCTAGCGTTACCTTGAAATGAATGCGTACTTTTAATAAACACAAAGCATGAATTTTAACTCCAGGCTCGGTATTTATTAAAATTCGAACATAACTGTAAAAAAAAAAAAAAGAAATTCCAACTTACTTTTGAAACTCCCATTCTCTATTATCCAATGGACAGACTTGCCTAGTCTTAAGCCAACGTGAAATGCAATGAAAATGGAAAGCGTGCTAAAAACATGTAAACGTTATTATTCAGCTTATTTTCTATTCGAAATTACTGCGTTTAACACCGCGTTTTCTTACGTTGCAAACGCCCCAAGCTACGGTGCATTCTTCACTCGTGGCCGAAGCTTGATTAGCTTGACATTCAATACCTAACCATAAATAGATAATTAGTTGGTCAAAGCTTATTAAAAAATGAATATATTAACTAAACTATTTCATTCAGTACTTCGTTCACATAATTATATTTTTTCCACTTACATAAATCCATAATATGATTTCTGCATATGGCGCAGTTATCCACGACAATATCTATAAACCAGATAATTTATTAGATGTCATTACAAATCAAAAAAAATTATTTCATTGAATAATTATAATACATACCCCATGCCCATAAAGCGACGGCATTCCACTAAAAAATATATTTAATAAAATTAATGAAATAATGAGTCTTATAACAATGAGCAGCCATGATTGCAACAAGGAGATTGCAACATCGACGTCGCGAAAATTATTGTTTACCTTTTTAACTTCGAATCTTTTGCGATCTCCTTTTGATGTGCTGGAAGAAGGCACTTCGATTTCTTCGTCGTCAATTTCCATCGATGCTGAAGACATTAACTTCAACTAATAAATAAAGGTAAATTTATCACAATGAAGTAAAAATTTAAGAGTTTTCGACCAGAAGCAGCTTGCGGTAAAAGTAGTTCGAAAATTTAATTCTGCGCGCATCTCGTTTGCGCACAATTGTTCAATCAATTGCGATGACGTAGTTGAATGTACGCGTCACAGAATGTATTTTTTTTATCACCCTACGTCACGAGTGTTATAATCACGTGCATTAAATTGATTTTATTTTTTAAAAAAATAAGTTTTAAATTCTATGCTGCATTATTAAAACTGATAAAATTACTCTTAATTTAATTTATTTATTATATAAATCTGCCAGAGGCGACTAACTTAATTTAAAAAAATGATTAATAATATAAGTTTTTAATTACAGATTTAAAATTCAAATAAAAGTTTTACTTCTCTATAGTTTCAAATCGCAATAAATGACAATATAAAATTATTGTATTTTTATTATAAAAAAAAAAAATTATTTATCTACCTATAAAGATTTGATTGTATAACAAAATGTTTGTTCAAATAAAATAATAAACCCCATATTTTTATTATAATTTTCCGACCCAACCATAATATGGTTCAACGATAATTTACACCATTTGATAATGTAGTAAAAATACGACAATGGATTTAATATAATTAACCCTCTTAAATCCACCGTTATTATGTTAAGCTGCACACGGGGGCTTTTTTTTTTGCAAGAGTAATTTAAAGATTACAATTGCAAATTAGTTCTAAAAATCTATAAAAGTAATTAAAAATCAAAGTCTTTTTGTTTCCTAAATTTAAATACAAATAGATTGACGTGCAACATATCAGATACCGGTGCGTTATTTTAAATTATGAATGAAATTAATTCAGCCACGAACAAATTAAATAAAAATAAAAAATATTTGCACTTTCAAATAAGGTTAGTATTTTGGATAATATAAGCTATTGCTGATTTATGAATAAACATCACTTTTCTTTTCGGGATAATCTGTCAGATCGTCTGGTTTCAAAGTTTTCAATTCCTTTAACTCGGTCGAAGATCGTCTAGGCCTGCGATAAAAAACAATGATGAATTAATAAAATAGAAGGTAAAAAAAAACACCAAATTGTCAAAATTTATGTAATATTGCAGCAGTTCCTTTTATAATTAATGTTTCCAAATGTTTAGCATTACCTGGCTGTAAGGAAATTTTGCTCATTTTTCCTCTTTTTACCCATTAGATAAGCAATTAAACAAACTCCTAAAATGACGACTGGGATTAAAATTGCCAGAACGATCCCGGAAGACATCCCAGCTCGTTGCGCGTTATATACATATTCCTCTGTCAAAATAAAATAAAAATAAGAAAAAAATTAGCTTACCCCGTTTCCCCTGTGTAGTAAGTGTCATCGTATTTGCGCAAACGCCAAATCACATGTAATAGAAGAATTACTCCCAAAAAAGCTAATATTAATACACAAAGTACAACGCCAGTTGTGACTCCAGCATGCCGAGCATTATAAACATATTCTTCTGCAATTTAATCAAACAAAAACAATGTAAAAATATGCTTTAACAATTTACTATTATTTCCCCCCCATTTGAAAATCAGATAATTTCCAATTGCTGGAGTCACTCACTGTTGTCAATAATTTGTACTTGGCAATGTTTATAGATTTATAAAAAGCATAACTGAAACCTCTTTTATAACCCCGACATTAAAATTAATATTACTTCTATTACATGTGTTAATAATCAAATAAAGGGGAAATGGTCATTTGATTGATTTTCTTATTTACCAATGCAAAACGTTTCATCGTCATCTGGTTCATTCCATGTTCCATCGGTTAAACAATAACGCTCAACATCTCCTACGATCAGATAAGTGGGCTCACAAAAGAACTTGACTCGAGTGCCAAACACATATTGTCTAGTTGATTTATGACCATGCCTAGGTGTCCACAAAGCACCACACGTTTGCACTAAAATGTATTTAACAATAATTATTCAAATAATAGGCCTACACAAAATATTACAAAAAAAAAAAAAACACTGTACCATTAACTAAATATTTCGATTTAAAATCCGATAATCGCGCTTCATTTTGAAGAGTGGAATATGCAAAATCTCTGTTTTCCGACACTACGTAATCGTAATAGCACTGATACGATTGTTCGTCATAACTACATACTCTCTTCACCATATCTTCAGTTAAGGTTCTAAGAAAAGCAGAGAATGTTAAAAGCTTATTCATTGCATTCCTTAAAGCTTAATTACGTGTTAGGATAAATGGTTGGCTTTTTATCCATTACGGGCTGGAATGATGCGTTAAAATAGGAAGTAGCACTGCGACCGTATTCATGGTAAAACAATGATTTGCCGACAGGATTGTTTACATCATCAGAATCCTTGACAGCCCCTGAAATAATAAAATAAAATATAAACTTAAACTACAGTATTAATGATAAATTGCCTTTTTTCCAATTGCCTTAATGTACAATTATTATTAGTGTCAATCAAATGTTTCCGCAAATGTCGATAAAAACTTACATTTTAATCCAAAGTTATTGTGAATATTAGCAAAATTCGTTTTTGCTGATTCTGGTGATAGCACTACCTCCCCCGTTGGCAACATAAAGTCGTCATCTGCCGTTCCACTCCAATTGCCATTCAACCCCCTCGTCGAATTCTAAACAATTTATCTCATAAATAATTTTTCAAAGGTTTGAAAAGATTCGTCCGCTTACCATAAATGAACGAGGTAAAAGAATTGTTACTGCCATGTGTCCATTTCCTTCCGTAATTTCAACTCCAGCTCCGGATTGAAATTGAACAACCACCAAAGATTGGTTGTGAATATTTCCTGGGACGTAAACTGTGACACCTTTTAAAAAAACCATAAAATTAATATTACTTTACGTAATTGCAATTGAAAATGACGAATAACCGATACCTCTAAAAGCTTGAATTTTTTGATGAGGTCGATCAAAATAAATTCGGTTGTGGTCGACCAGAACATCCAATCTGTATCTCCATCGGGCTTCGATATTTCTCAATTGTACTTCTACCGTTGAAGATATATTTTCTTTCATGGCAACTGCTTTCATTTCTGCTGCAGGTAGTCTTCTCGCCCCTGTGATAAAAATTAACATTAAAAATTAATTTTTTACATTTACAATATTACAATAAGAAAAATATCTACTCACTTTGTTCGTCTACAATTTGTTCAAATCTGCCTTGAATATCAAGTTGATGAAGCCGATCGTTAACCCGAGTCAAGACATACTCTCCTAGCCCGTTAAAAGTATACGCCAAATTGTCGTACGTAACAAAATGAGGATCTCCAAAAACTCCAGCTGTTCGTAAAAAAATAATAAATTGTTTAAATATTAAAGATTCCTTATTTTAGTCTTTTCAAAAGGACTTACTTGCGTTAGGAGTTTGATAGCCCTTGCAATCTTGAGAGGCTCTCAGCTCTCGGTAAGTCCAACAACCTTCCGATTCCGAATCTTGCCAACGGCAGCAGAAATAATACGCCATAACATCGTATGACCAATGCGACAAACTAGGCACCTTTAAAAGCAAAAATTAGTGTCGTTATTAAAGCCAACGTCACTTTATTATTTACTTTTCCGGTATCGAAATAAGGAAAACCTCCAAAAGGATGGGCTCTGGCAGGTTCTCCACCATACGGTGTGTCAGCGGTAAGGATCAGATAATTATCATTGTCATAACAGCATTGCTGTCCATTTCCGTCAAATCTAAATAATTATATTGGTAAGCTATAAACCACCGAGATTTTAAATAATTTGCTCTTACGTTGAAACCCCAGAACGAACGCAATGCTTGGCTTCTTTATGTGTGTAGCACCCAGTGTTCATGTTCATGTCGCAATCCGGGTCTGGACCAAATCGGCCTTTGTCGGCCAACGCTTGTTGTAACATGCAAGGGCAACGAGGAATATTAGCGGCAAAAGTATTAAGACGGTCTTCACGCTGTATCCAGTTGTCGCAAGCCATACGAGGCCATTCGGGTCCATCGAACCTATCCCATTGTGGGTAGAAATACCAAGCAATTGGCATTGGATGACTCCACAATGAGCTGAAAATTTTATATAATTAAAATATTATAGAAAACTTAAAATAATGCGTCGCATTCCAACTTACGGCGTTATTGGTAAGCCTTCAGCCTGAGGATTTGACATATTAATTTGAATAAACCCGAAACCCAATTCACGCGTGTCAGGATTATCACGATCGATGTAATCAGCCATATTCAAAACAATGCTACCCTTATTAGGAGTGCTTTCTACTAACGTATCTATAAATACAATTTTTGGAACTGGACCGTTTTCCCTAAAAATATTTTTAATAAAAATAATTGATTAATAATAAAAATAAAAAAAATCAAAAGTGAAACAAAGTTCGTTTACGTGTATCCCCATAGAGAGATGGTAACGGGCGCATTAAGATTGTAAGACAAATTTCCAGGCGTCCAATTTAATTCTAACATGGTCGGTTGAGTATTATGAATTTCTTCACGATTTTTAATGTATACGACTTCTTTCGATTCAGACGGTGGTTCTATAAGATTTCAACGAAATAAAACGTAAACATACAGTTTGATAGTTACAGGATTTTGTGATTAAAGGAAAAATTCTTACCGAGATAAAATTGATTTTTAAATTGGAAATTGTTGTCACCGGTAGTCAAATAAACATCGACGTATCCGATATAAAAAATTTGAGGAGTCATGCAAGTGGCGTGATTTCGATCTCTGTATTCGCAAGTCACCTCCACATCCTTAAACTTGGCCTTAATTCTGGCTCCTGGTTCGAAGCAGGGTCCAGTGACATTCACCAGTATTCCTCCCAACATGTTACCACTATTGGGAGAAAGGAAAAGCTGAGCCGGACCACCCATTCCGGGCTCGTAATTACAAACGCCTTGATACACCTGCTCGTCAATTCGAAATATGTGTCGCCCGGGCTTATTATTAGCCATTCCGTTATATAGAAGGTTACTAATGCGAGTGGTTTGCGAGTAAGGCATATATTCGTACGCCCGAGTTCCGTTTCCAGCGTTGAAACCAACCTAATAAAATATCCGAAATTTAATTAACAAATTCTTGTTTCGAAAACTACTGCCTCTTTTTTCTAGGGCTAAATTAATAAAATGAATTACAAAAGCTGATATTCCTCCGAGACCGTCTCCCGGACCTCCACCGGCGTTTGTGGCTGATGTCCATTTCAATTGATCGTAATTAAACAAACAATAGGTAATAATTTCATCAGTAGCCAAAACTAATTGGAAGGTATTGGTCTATAAATAATAATAATAATAAAAAAAAATAATCAACTTACAACAAAATTATGTCGCTTATGCCAGAATAATTCACCGCCAAAACAAACTTCGATAGCGATATCGATTATTTATAGATCGATATACCCAAATTTCTACCGCAAATTAATGACGCTATTAAAATTAGTTTTAATAAACTTATACTTTCGTTAAATAAATTAAAAAATTTTAAAATTATAAAATAATAAGAAATTAATTTTTTTATCATTGTTTTTAACGTAAACAGCCAGAATTAACTGTTAAAATAAATTTATATGAAATCGATCGATACTACTATCGATTCAATTCGAAGTCTCGCCATGGCGTCTCCGCGTTCTTTGTTAAAAGTGTTAATTGAACGTATCGTTAGAAATATATTAATTAATAATTATTATTTACAATCTTTTTAGTTGTTTGTGTTCCTCCGTTGTAAGTCACATTCCTCCAGGTTATAATGATGGCGTGTTTGGGATTGAAATATTCGGCGCCAATGATTCCATCTTGTATATCTCTCGTTAATGCGTATTTAATGGCACTTTCTTCGTTCCGCGTTTGATCTATGTTCCATCCGGGAGCTAAATTTTGGCTGCTGCCACTGCCCAAATCAGGTATAATACTATCACCGAGAACAATATTATTAATTATCTGTATAATAATTAGCTTATTGTTGTTTGGGGTTACCGAACGTAGACGCCTGGTTCTAGGTCGTCAGAATTGATTTTCTCTCCAATGGCAGCTTCCATGTGAAATGGACCGATAAACGATGGATCTGGTTTGATAGGCCAATCGTCGATGGGTACTTTTAGAGGTCTAGTAGTTACGGATGGAGCTCGACTGAACGCGAGATGCCCGTTCAAAGAGACCTATAATAAAAGTGTAATACAATGTCATGTTACTGTATAGAATTTTCAGGTTCCACTTCGAGTTTAAAATTTAAGGTGATTAATCGTTTCTTCTTACCCATGTGTAGTTGAAGAGAAATCCAAAATACGGAATAGGAAATTTGAGATTCCACTGAACGAGGGGATTTGTATCTCCTAAAGGCGAGGGAGGAAATTGTTCATATGGATATAACAAGCTGTTTTGGATTCTTCGAGCATTTTCCATAATAGCCACATTTGGATCTACGACTGAAGAAAAAAAAAAGTTATTAATTTAGTAGCAATGAATTTTGCATTGAATAACGTTGTTTTTAAAAGTATAATCAGTTTTTTTTTATTATTATTTTTAAAGTAGGCCTGCCAGGAATTAAGTAGGCTTAATAGCGAGGTTTGAACTGTGACACATTGGAATTTGTTAGTCAACGCTGATAACAATGATTACGGTAAATATTGCAAACAAAAAGATAAGATTTATATTGTGTGTTTCTATTTGCTGGAAATATCGAAATAGCAAAACGGAACAAGCTTTTTTTTATGTTAACCTTTTTTTTTTTTTTTTAATACGAAGTTGCGCAACGTTTTCTTTGCTTTTCGGTTTTTTTTTTGAAAAGTTTAACAAAAAAAAAAGATAAATATTAGAAATGATAGGCCATTATTCAACTTTTAACACAACAAACAGTTTATATAATAACAATGTAATATTTTGAAGATAATTTTATTTTTTTTGAGTTTAATCCGTGTACTAGTTTTTAATTTTTTGAATTATAGGGATCTACGGTACCGGTAGTCGTGAAGGGATAAAATATTCTTGGAAGTTGGAATATTAATTAAGAATATTAAATTTTAATAGAAGCAATTAATTAAAAGTTATTGGAATGTAGTAATTATTTTTGGTAAAGAAATCGAAAATATCTTCGAAATTATAAAAATTATGTCGTTTGTAGTGTGTTGGCATTATAATGACGTCATATTATCTGTATGTGGCGTAATCATTTTTTTTTTAGTTTTACAGTCAATATAAGAATCCTACCAGTACAAATAGATTTTTAATTATAGCCAAATTAAGAAAATATTATTTTCAGTTTTTTCTAGTTTTATTTTACATTAAAACTAAGACTAATTAGGGAAATTAATTTGAACTACATGTACCGTTTTTAATCTTTATTTATTTTTAAATTTCGTTTATTATAATTTTATGATTAACAAAATGTTTATATATTATTTAGAGCAAAATTTTTCACTTACTTGAAGTTTTAAGTATTCGAGGCTGTTGTGCGTTGACTAGAAGAATAGTGGCCAGGAAGAGTGCGATGGCCACCGCCCATGATCCCATCGAGCTCATCCTCAAGTAGTTGCCTTTTATTTGTCTTTTTCTTAAGTGAATTACACAAACTATAACTTTGAACTTGTCGATTTTGTTAGACTGTACAAGAAAATCTTTACTTTAAGTCAATTTAAATATTTGTTAGTCTTCTGTAATGGATCAGTCGATCGCCAGCACAGTTGTTAACTTCTATCCTCGATTACACGACTAATTTGGCTATATATTTTTTTTCTTTCTTCTACCAGCATTGTTTTTTCTAAATCGATATCAAAATCGAGGTGGAGCTGATTACAATTTTTTTTATCATTTAACTACGTTACGGTATCACAATCACCTATTTTTTTTTTTTTTTTAAACTGAAGATAACGAAATATAATGTCCCAATACTTTTTGCTTTAGTTTTATATTTTTGTACAATTAGTTCTTGGAAAATAATATTTTTTTTAGTTCAATGAATATAACAAATATTTGCTAAGTTTTGAACATCCGGAAATTATTGTTGCGCAGTTTTACAATAATTTACAATTATATAAAATGAACTATAACCTGTAGGGTATTATCATTATAAACATTAACATCAAGTACAGTAGTTATAAATATTTTATTTAAACTAACTACAGTATATAGCACAGTACTACATAATTATTGTCGTAATCGTGATAGATGACTTTTTTTTTCACGATTTAAGAAAAGTGCTTTTTAAATTTAAATTTTAGATAAAGAAGCACTATAAAGTTCATAGAGCGTTATCTTTTACAAAATCTATTTACCAAGCCTTTTTCTTAAAATGATAATTGAATTACCACGTCACAATTATTATGACTAACTCAATTATTAAACTATTTTGCTCAACTTTCGAGTTAACTGTTCTAATGTGTCATTTTAGATTATTATATCGATAGATAAGAGCAAAATTATATCTTGGCTAACAAAAATCTTTTAGCGTGGGAATTTTAAAAAAGTTCAAACTAGTTATATAATTACTGTATAGCCTACACTGTGAATTTTGTAACTTATGTTTGGTAGAAACTCTATGATAATTATTATGGTCAAATAGATATTATTTACAGGCCTTACATCCCCTAGAAGTAGGCCAAGCTACCGGTAGTTAAACTATAGTAACTGTGGTTAAAAGAACAATAATATTAGCATCAAATTATATTTATCATTGTTGTACATGTAGTGTTTAAACTGTATTTAGATAAATAGACTTTGTAAAACGTTTTGAAAATTTTTATATTTAATATCTTTAAATTTTTTATTAATTACATCAAACAAAAGTATTTAAATTTATTGATTACTATTGTATTAATTACTTTTATTTATTTTTTTTAGGCTAATACTGAGCTTTCGATTAAATATTCCGAAGAGAACAACCAAGGAGTTGGAATCGAGTCGGGATGACACATTCGTCATCAAGGGTTTTACTTGCGGTTACGTCATCGTATTGATGCGCGGATCATGATGCGCAGTTTCTGAGCAAACGATTGTCTATGGCCAATAATTCAAGGAGAAGGAAGACAAAATGGCGTTACTTGTTAGAATCTGCCGAAGTAAGTTACATTTATTAGAGTTGGAAAACTGCATGTATTATAATCAAGAATCTAGTTGAATTAACGTGGTAATATGGAAGGAATATTAATATTGATGATTTGTCAATATAGTACTGTATAATAATGTATTTACAGTATTTTGGGTTTTTGCCGAATATGATGAATAGAATTCGTGGCGTAGATTAATGGCATAAAAAATGTTACGCAGGCCATTGTCTCGGGCAATTATTAAATTTATATTCGGCAATTGTATATCTAAGCACAGCAGTTGTTTGATGTAAACTTCATTTGATGTTATTCCTTTTTGCCATACTGTACAGTCTCGCAAAATTATGAAAAATATTGGCGCACAAATAGTCCGGCGTAAATTTGGCGGGCAGGTTTTTTGGTGTTTTTTTTTTTGGGTTAGCGGGATTAATGGTGTGACCACCAGATAAATGGGAAGAGTCTTTTATCCGGGTTACCCCAACAGTTAAGCTTAATAGTTTTATATTTTAATTATTATTATAGGTTGTTTTCTCTGGATCGAAGATGTCATCGTTCACAGAATATCAACGAGTTACATACAACTTGAAATCGAGAAAACGCATTCCGTTTGTTATAATGGCAAGTTTATAAAATGCTTTCAATTTCGTGAAATTTTTAAACATTTTAACATACAAAAATGTATACGTTTATACTTGTACTGTATTTGATTTTACAGTAATTTTTCAATATTTGATTTAGATTTCAAGTACGGAAATTTTCTGTTACATAATATCCAAAATGTTGCGGTTATGTGTCATTAATAATCTACATAATAATGAAGCGTTCGAAGAATATCATGACTTTCGAGTAAAATCGAAATTTATAGAGAGAATGGTGAGTAGATTTGAATTTTCATTATTGTTATTACTATTATAAGCCAAAATGAAATGCGTTTACGTTTATAGCTTAATCGAGTTTGACCTAATCTACATTTTTTTTAGTGTTTTAAAACAGGCTTAATTTAATCTCGGAAGTTCTTAAACGATTTAAGTAAATTCCACGGTAGTCGTTCCTCAATAATTAATGGGCTCTCGGTAATAATTATTATATTGACGGCACAAGATTAAGCGAAATAATTTTTTACAACTAATCCCTATTTAAAGCTGCGTCCTCACGTAAATTTTAGTCGAAACAGATTATCGATTAAAATAGTGCTCCCAATCATTTTTGAATTGCGTCGAAATATTATTTTTATTTCACGTATATAAAATTTAAAATTGATTTTTAGCGTGGAAAACGTTAAAAAAAAGTTGTTAATGCATTTTATTGAAATTGGTTAAATCGATTATGCATTTTGATTTTTATGTAAACTTATCATTTTTAATTTTTCAGGTTTTGGGAGATTTAAGATTTCTTCGTAAGAAAGTTGACTGCACGGTAAGTGTTTTTTTTTTTTTTTTTGATTTGCTTTAAATTTCAAGAGCTATAATGTAATTTAATTTGCAGAGTAAACAAAAGAGAAAGATTGTTTTTTTTTTTTGTCACAAATTAGACCATTGAGCTTTAATACAATCTTATCTGAGGTAAACAACTACTGACCCATTGGAAATTTTTTTTTATAATACCCATTAATCCCCATTTAATCTTATTTAATGCATTTAACAGGTGATGTAGGTAAAGAATTAAAGCAAATCTTGGTGTAATTAAATTAGGAAATCGCCCGTTTTCCTCCCCCCCTCCCTTTCCTCTCTTTTTAAATGTTAACACCGACCGATAAGGATTTGCGTCAGGGTTTCGACGCACACATTCCTACGCTCCATGGCTGCCTTTGAATGTCGATGATGCTGGATGGAAATCGAGGCGTGAGGTAGAAGATTTTTTTTTTTTTTTAAAGTTGACTTTTAATGCGCGTGACGGTTCGCTTCCAGAATCAAACACTAATTAACATTTTTACTCTCCAACTTGAGAAACGACGTTTACTTAATTAATTAATTTTTCGGTTTGAAAATGAGTTACGAAGTTGGCGCTTTACCACTGCCTCCGGCCGAGTTTGACTGCAGCGAAAACGAACTTTCTCCGGTTCCCAATTCCATGTCCTCGCCAACCACGTTGTCTCCGGAGGAAGTGGCGTTTGTCCGACGAATTAGCAGCTGTTCCAACCTCTCGCAGCAGCTGCAGGAAAACTCGGACGGTTTCCGACTTCCGGTCAGGTCTTCCGATAGCGGGTGTATTATGGTTACCGGAGAAAGCACTAATCAACTTTTGCCCGTCGGTTCGACGGCGGAAGATGGCGAATGCCGGCGTCATAGTTGGTCTCCGACTCATCAGCATTATTGCTGCGCGGGGAAGAACTCTGAAGCGGCGTTGGTTCCAGCAGCTCGGTCTCCGTCGCGTCAAACGTACGCCTCATCCGTTTGCTACTCGACCCATTCGGATCGGCCGTGCGAACGAAGGAAGGAACTGCTGCTCAACGTGGACGGTTTCCTCCGCTCACCCTGCTCCAGCCCTCTGCCCTCACCTAGTACCTCCTTCAAAACTATAACTTCCGGAACCAACGACATTTTACAGGTAAGGTTCTATTTTTTTAAATTATTTTTTATACGTTAGTAGTAATATTTTAGCTGGTGTGTGCGCGTGTTAACTCGTAAACAAAATTGGAACAATTGCAATATTGACAAAAATAGGGAAATTAATTATTTTTATGAATGATAACTCTTAATGAGAGATTATTTTTTTTTAATTGACATTATTAATCCGACATTTTTATTCAATGCCACCGCAATTTTGGTGCTTTATCACTTGAAAAAACCCCCAACTACGAGTGTAATAATGTAATTAGAACAGGCGTTGTCGGACAACTTTAATTTATTATTTTGCCACCAGATGTCACTTAGTATTTTAATTTACGGTAAAAAACGGCGAAAAAAAAATTAATTGCGCCGCAAGTTTTATATGCGCAATTCGTTAATTTTTTTTTTAAATAACTGTAGCAAAAAGTCGTAATGTTGTTGCAATGCAATGCATAAATACAGATTAAGATTAGCATCGGGCGAATAATATAAAGTTTTAAGAAATAGTTCTAGATATGTTTGGAGGTTTTTTTTTTTTAAAGGAAAAGGTAAAAATTTATTTGCATTTTTGATAAAAGTGTCACGGTGCTCTATATCCTGTTTGTTTGACCATCGAATTTTTTTTTTTTTATCCTAACGGGTTATCGAATTTTTTTTTTTTTTTTTTTTTGTAAGTAAATTAAAATGCTATTAATTTTTTGATGACTGGCGTCAGCTGTTGAATATATTTTTTCCCCGGTGAGGTGTGTCATAAATTGCTTAGCGGGGGGAATTGAAGGAAGGAAGGAAGGCGTGTGTTAAGTGAGTTTTGGGAACGTCTCGCCCAACAAATCCTTACCGAAAAAAAAAAACAATTTTATTATTATTTAATAATTATCGTTGCTGCGGTTTTATAATCACTAACTAGAGTGAACACGGGATAGTTAAACGTTAACGACATTATAATATATAAAAAATTTTTGGAAGGTGGTTGGTAATTTGCGTTGTTTTTATTCTCGGTTTTCCCGTCGCCGCTCCTTTTTACCAATTACTTATTCATTCACTGTTGGTTGTTGTTGCTGTTGACTCGGTTGGATTTTGAGTGGCCAGCTGCTTCTAGCCAGCCAAACTCTTTAATGGAGAAAACCCAATTTAAAACTTTGACTTAAAACCCCGCATTTATATTCATTTCTTGGATTTTTTTTTTTTTTTTTTTTTTTTTTAATTTATTGTAAATAATTATTTTGTCGATGGCGATGAAGTCAGCGAAAATTATTTTTGCACAAATAATGATTTTTTTTTTCTTTCTTCTATCTTTCTTTATTTCCCCTTGACTTTTCAACTCAGGGTCAATGAAAAATTAATTGCGCGGTATATGGCGTACAGTTGAACCAGATTTAACTGCTCTTCAATAATTATTATTATTGGTTTTTTTTAAAAAAAAAAAAAAATTAGAACCGTGGTTTGTTATTATTAATTTTAAGAACGTGGATCAGTCAAAATTTGATGGATGTATAGATTAAGTTGAAATGATGGTACATTATAAACAAAAAAAAAATGTATATCTCTGTACCCGAGATATCACTGTTGGGACCAATGAAAAATGGGTTTTCAAATAGAGGTTTTTTTTCTGGGGAAAAAAAAATATTATTTTCGTGATATTAAAATTTTAATTTTTTTGGTTTTGATTCTTGGAGAAGTTAGTTTTTTTTTTTTTTTTAATATAAATTAGATTTCAAGATTTAGAATTCCCATCATCTTGTATGAGTGCGCAGTACTATCTGCATGGTCTCGAAACAGGAATCTCCATTGAAAAAGGGGGACTTAGAATGAGTGTTCCGGGTTCCCTAATGTGGTATATCATAGGTATAGTCCCAGAGATGGTCTACCATGGGTAGTTCCAGAGTTGGGATATCGTAGGAAACATGGGACGTATATACAGTATTTGAGATGGTCTCGAAAGAGGAGTGGTCTTCAGTGGGAGGTGCATTATATTACCGGTATATATTTTTGCAGGATTTGTTCCGATATTCGGTAACTACAATTGGCCATCGTAAAGAAGGGAAATAACATAATTAATTTTGGGGTCGTTTTTAATGGAATTAAATTAAAAAATAAAATTAAAATTGGAAGAATGGAAAGCAAAAAAAAAAAAAAAAAAATTGAATAACATACATAATATTGGAAACAATTACCGTAATTCAAGCTGGTTGTACGCAATAATAATTCTTAATCTTCTCGTAACTCGGTTGAACGCACGTGGGTTTTCACTGGTTTAATCAAAGAAATTTTTAGTTAAATTTCACAAAAGCCATTCATTGTGAATAAATTTTTATCTTCTCTTTTAAGGTTTTACAAAACCAGCCAAAAAAATTTATTATCATTTCAAAATTGACATCTTAAGCTCAACCGGTATTACAGTCAAACTTTCACAAATGTCCGGTGAAGAAATCTATAAAAGTGATTTATTATTAATTTTTTTTTTTTTTTATATGTTTGTATACCCGTTGTGTCAATCGAAATTAATCGAATGTAACGAGAAGAGAACGGCGCCTCTTCTGAGTAAACAGGTAGGGGCGTGTAATTGAAGGTGGTTTTGTTTTTTTTGCTTTATTTTTAATCGTGTGATATAAATCCTTTAATCGAGCGTGTCATATTTCTCGGTAGCAGTAATTATTATTATTTTCCTACTGTATTTATACGGTAAAATTCAATCGTATATGGTTTATTTATTTATTTTTTCAACTATCGAACTGCAGCTTTCAACGCTATTCTTGTGGCGTGATTATCGCCCAGTTCCTATTTTCAAGGCTGTTAGGTACCGTATCTGTTTGGATTTTTATTGGTAAATGAATGCGTTGGTGATAAATAAAATTTTTTTTTTTAAATAAAAAAATAAATAAAAAAAAAAAAGTGTAGAATTCGTTCGAAAACGAAATTGTAAGTTCGCAGTGACCTCTCTCGTTACGTGGTCATCACCTTCACCAACCTCGCTATACTGTACACTCGAAAGGAAACCATACGCTATTTTTAACGTTATTCAGATTGTATTCCATGCAGCAGCAGATTCCGTAAACCGCGTGGTATTTTACTCTACTGTACTCGTAAATACCTGAAGTTGTCGTGAGCGCGGAATTAATGCTTATTTATGATACTTTACTGTATATTATAATATTATACGTGTAATCAATTACACGCAATTAACTTATTATTTTTTTTTTGTTTATAAATTATTGGATTATCTTTTTTTTTTTTTTTTTTTTTGCTTTTGGGTTTTTGAAGGTAGAAATTCGGTCAGTTTTAAAATCGCCTTTCAAAAATATATAGTACACTGTTGGCGCCGAATTAGGTGCTGTATTTGTAAATAAACGGTTACCAGCTATTATTTAATGTCAAAATACTTTTTTGAAATTATTATTAAATGGAATATTAATTGGATTTTAAGAAGGGCGTTGGCGAATGTGGAGTGGGAGGAGGAGAGAATTTTAAATCATAGCGAAACGTATTATTATTATTATTACCCATGTTATAATATTTATTTTAATTTTTACTGCTTTTCTTAATTAATGCGAAATTAATTTTTTTTTTTGGGTGGTGATTTTGACAGTTTTTTTTAAAAAAAATTTTGAATAAATTAATGCGGTGAATAATTGGTCACTCGTTGAAATAGAGGCAGAACTGTTCCATTGTGGTTTTTATAAGACACCGTATACATTGGTTAAAACTGTGACGACATAAGAAGTGGGACTTAAGCATAAGATATTATTATTTAATTTATTTTTTATATGGAGAGAGCACTTGTAAATTATTGTTTTGCTTTTTTTTTTTATTTTAGTTACGGTATTTAAATTCGGTGGTTAAATTTTTTTTTTTAAATTGGGGTAAAAAAAAAAAAATTATTATGAATTTTGATACCACAGTTTGGACGCTGCTCGCATTATTATTATTATTATTATTATTTTTTTTTTTTTGAGCTCAGCAATTATTTTTTTTTTCTTTTTCTCGAGATATTACATTTCAATCACGTTCCCCCACCATACTAACCGAGTGTATTTTTTTTTTTTTTTTTTTGAAAAACCGATTATTACAGTTTTTAAACATTTT
Organism: Polydesmus complanatus; assembly: GCA_034692225.1. Taxonomy (NCBI): domain Eukaryota; kingdom Metazoa; phylum Arthropoda; class Diplopoda; order Polydesmida; family Polydesmidae; genus Polydesmus; species Polydesmus complanatus. The sequence continues at coordinate 13,238 of JAQGAZ010000548.1, read as the reverse complement.
GTTTAGATGAGTTACAGCTCCAACTGCGTCTCATTATTCTACGTGTTAAAATTATTCGGTGAATTTCAATGAGCTGGCTATATGCTTTAATTATTAGTTTTTGAGTTGTAGCTATGGTCAACTTAAGAAATAAAATGTTTATGATCGCATTTTAACGATCATTTTTTTTTTTTTTGGCTTCGAAATTCTTATTATCCTTGGGTAAACAATGAGAAAAAACCAACAATGTCGGTGATCGAATTTTCTAAAAATATTTGTGCATTTTCTAAAATCTTCAGTACATTTGGACGTCCTTCGTTTCTCCCCCTCCTCTTTTTTTTTTTTTGACCTCTAATCCTTTTCTCAATAAATTATGAAAAATGTAATAATTACAATCCACCCACCTATCTCCCTCCTTCTTGACTCCATTTTTATTACGAGAGTCAAACAACGTTACGCGCTGAATATCCAATCTTGAGAAATTGGGGGGGAATAAGAATTATAATAATAAAAGCTGGTTTTTCTTAATTGCCTAGTTAACCACACTCACCGTTACTGTTAATCATAAACTTCCTGTATATATGCATTTTTTTTTTTTTTTTTTGAGGCAAAAATAATATTCGATCGTATTAATATAATTAACGAGTCGTCGTTAAGCATTCTAATTAGGCTTAATGACTTAAGCGTGTGCAAGTTGTATTAATTATTATTATTCTTGGTAAGAGAAGTGAACTGGTAAGCGCGTCCTTGGGGACGATTTACGTAGTGTAGAAGAAGGAACGTGTGCAGCCCCTGGGCCTGCTTATTGTTGTGTGCTCTGTCCATGACTTGTGCGCGCCAACCCCCTTCTCGCTGTCAAAAAGGTCCTGTGCCAATAAGATAATGTTAAACGTGAGAAAATTGTCAAAAGTTGTTTTTTAGATAAAGTAGTTTTTTTTTTTTTTCCTACATAATTTTCTTGATTTGCAGAAATAATTTTTGCTTAAAATTTGTATCGTAACAGTAGGATACACTTTCAGCTGTTCAGCTAGTTTCTGGCTATAATAATAATTATCGCATTTTGAGCAGCGAAGAGCTGGATTTTGTTAGATTAGGTCCTTATTAATCGATTTTAAATTGACTTAAATTTGGTTATTTTTGAAATTCTATTTTTTTTTTTTTTTTTTTTTTTTTGGTGGCAATTTTAATTTGAAGAAAAAATTAAAAGTTTATTTTATTGAGTATTTTTGACGAACAAAGTTCCTAATATCAATCAAGTATTGCAATAATAACAATAAAAAATTACAAATTGAATTTAAATTAAAAAAAAAAAAAAATAAATGAAAATGGTGAAATCGATTTTAAGCAATTTCCAATGGGCTCTGGAAAATTGGGCCTTGTACGACTGCCTTTGCTGAAATATCGATGCTCAAAGGGCGAGTAAACTTTAAGGGCCTAGATTAAATTTGATGGTAAGCACGATACAGTCTCAACTAAAACAAATAGCAATTTTGTGCACCGTTTTTTTTTTTTTTATGGTCATTTGAAATAAAAAAAAATTTGGTAGGGATTATTAATAATTACTACTAGTAACTAATATTATTGTTATTATTATTACAGTATTATTTTTTTTTTTGTTATAAAAAAAAAAAAAAAAAAAGGTTTTTAAGAGCAGTTTTACTTCTGAACTTTACTGCGTTAAGTCGGTTTTTGTTTTGAGCATCTTTTCAGATTCTATGTGCATTTGAAAACTATTAGTGTAAATCCTTTTGACAATAATAATTAGACAATTGAAAATTGAGAAAGCCAGTAAAAAAGATTAAAAACTAAGCAAAAGTGGTACCGGTCTTTTTTCTTTTTTTTTTCTCCAAATGAGTCAGGCGAATGCGCCCCAAAAAGATGTAAAAAGGAGCCTGAAAATGAAATTGGCTTCACATTTGTTCTCATTCAACAACTGCCCATTGTTTATTTTTTATTAATTTTTTTTTAAAAAAAAAATTTGGTAATTATATTAACAGTGATGTGGTCAGCGTAAAGAAAAGCCACCCGCACTCCATTTTAAACATTAAAAATTCACATTTTTTTAAAGACAATTTACATATCATTCCGCTATTGAAAGCAATTGAATAATTATTATTATGATTAGCAATTGAAAAGCAACGCATTTTTTTTTAAATTTTGATTGGCAAGTTGAGATTTATGTTTGTAATCGAGAGCATTAGGTGAAAATAATACTGTATGATAAAAAAAAAAGAACCTTGTGAAAGTGACTTTCATTATCATTAGTAGCTATTTATATTATACTGCCTATTATAATAAAAAGCAATGAAGGGGTGAAAAAGTCATCAAGTGCGGTTGGTAACAGTATTAAGGTTGAAGCGTTTTCTCTTTTCTCTTTTATTAGCTAATTTTTGTTGGAAATTAAATTGTGCACCACAGAAGGGTCAAAATTTTAATGGGTTTAGGTTTGAGAGAAGGGTTAGAGGTGAAATAGGCCGCTCATTTGGAATTTTTTGGTTTTTTTTTTTTAAATAAGAAGAAAAAAAAAAGTGTTTTTGATGTTGCCAGGATGTCCATTAATTTGACTCTTATCTATTGTCTTTATTACTAAAGTCAAGGTTGAGAATGGAGGGGCCCATCCGGTGTTTAATTATTATTAGAATTAAAAAAGAAAAAGTGACAAAAAAATAAATCAAAAGAACAAAATTTCAATTTGCGGTTTAATTATCAGCATCGAAATGTTATCTTTTAATTTTCGAAGGGTTCAATCGATGTTTTCAAGTTCAAATATCGATTTTTCACACGGATTTTTTTTTTAAAATAATTATTATTGATTTTTACAGTAAGTTTTTTTTTTTTTTTTTGCAAGGACAATTTAAATTTTTTTTTTTTTTGAATTGTTTTTAAAATAGTAATTAGCGAACGTGATTCAAAATAAATTTTAAATTTTTGAATTGAATTCACCTAGTAATTTTTTTTAATATTACTAATTATTTTAAAATCGTAGATTGTGAATATAGTTATTATTACGAAACCGTTGAAAAATTTTAAAAAGGGAAAACATTTTTAATGAAAATTGATTTATAGTTTTTTTTTTTTTTTGGTTATTATTTTGAAGTATTTAATGAAGTCGTTGTACAAGGTGTAAAAAAAATATTGGCTATTTTTTTTTTACAAACTAGTATTATTACCGTAGTAACCTATATTAAACAGCCCGCCGAAGGTTTCCTTCCGCAAAAATGTTTTCGCAATCTCCAACATTCGTGTGAAAAACATTATTAAACTACACGGTGTCCGTAAAAAAAGTGCACCCAACTGAATCAGTATTAAATCTCCTTTTAATAATGTAAACATTTGAATGACACGTGGAAAAACTTTTACTTTAATAAATTTAACATCGAATTGTTCTATTCTGTGTTTAGAATATCCACTTCCGGGCTCAGCCCAAGCATCATACACACTCAATATGTCCCAATATTTAAATTATTAAAAGGATTTCATACGAATTCAGTTGGGTGCACTTTTTTTACGGACACCGTGTACGAGTAAATACACTGTATCGGTAAAAGGGAGTAAAAAATTTTATTGAATTAACGTGGATTTTTATCAATTTCAAAAATGATGCGCATTATTTTTTTCAATACAATATCATTCATTTTCCTCGAAATTAAAAAAAAAAAAAAGGAATCTTACAATGAATTTTCTAAGTGACCATAAATGGTAATAGTCAAAAATTCCAATATGTAATAAAAAAAAAACAATTCCCCCCGTAAATTATCTGTCGGCTGCGCTTTCATAATAATTATTATTTTTAGTTTAATAACTTTGAAGGAATGTGTGTGATTTACAGAGAGCGAGAGATTTGAACGTGTTGTTTGCGCCGTTCACGCACGCGTATAATAATATCGTTCTGATAGGTAGGTAGGTAGGGGTTGAATATCAAAATAATTCGTTTAGTGGGTGAAGGACACTGACTTTCGCCACTTAATTGTCTCTTTCCCCATCTCTCGCTCCACCCACTTCCCCCCGCCTCCTGCAGGTAATCGACAGCCGATCAAGACTTTTTTTTTTTTTTTTTTGCATAAAAATCAGTTCAGGTTTTTGTAAAGGCACGATCAAGGCCATCGTACTTGACACACCTCGTACACCCTTTCCCCCCCTCTCTCCCTTTCCCGACGCCCTTGCTACTATGCCTTGATTCCCTTGGTCATCTCCTTACCACCTCACCAGTGACCTTTTTTAAGCTCTTGGCACACTAGATAGAGGTCGAAACTTTTACGAGCAACTACAACAACGCGTGAGTAGGTAAAAAAACTGAAAGAGCCGAATTTTATTATTCAAATTTTGAATTATTGATGTTATTCTACGCCAGATTAAATTTATGTTATTATAAACGAGAACTCGTAAGGGACGCGATTTTCTTCTGGTTACACCACGTAACCAGAAAAAATTAATTTTTTTTTTTTTAATTTAAATTTTTTTTTTTTTGATTTGATTTATTTGTACATGTAAATATTATTCAAATGAGCTTTTTTTTTTTTTTTTGAATGATGTACGCAAAAAAAAAAAATTTATTTTGAATATTATTACAATATATTTAGTAGAGATTACGTTACATGTAATAAACAAATTTTATTTTATTATTATTTTTTTTTTCTTTTTCCATAAAATGTGGGCTAACTGTCCAACTTTATTTTTGACCTATAAAGTAAGTGGGGGAGAGGGTCGGGGTAGATTGATAATCCTGTAATACCGCACCATAAAAGTGTGGATGCAGCTGTTGTGTAGTGAGGTGGGGTAGGGGCATAATGAGTGGGTATAATGCTTATAATAAGACCGGAAGTGGATATTTTAAACACAGAATAAGAGCAATTCAATGTTAAATTTATTAAAGTGCAGTTTTTCCATGTGTCATTCAAATATTTACATTATTAATACGATTTAATACTCATTCACTCGGGTACACCTTCTTTACGGACACCGCGTATATAAAAATTATTATTAGGACTCTGGACATCGTTTTCGTTTTAGGGACAGCATTTTTTTTTGGAGACCTCTTGGTTAAGAGTTTTAACATATTTTTACTGATACACATAAACAGCTTAATTCGTAAAATTACTACACGTGAGCTTTTTTACAACTTTATTGTTGCTTGTTTTTATGTGATTTGAAGAGTGTTTCATGTGACTTAATACTACAATAAAACGAGTGAAATTTTTTTTTTTTTTTTTGGTAATAAAAATAATACTGACTGTTTTTAATGTTATGGGGGATGGGCGATAATTCTAAACGAAGTTATAAAATATATATTTTAAATGAAATAATGGGGGTAATAAAAAAGGCAAGTTATAAAAAGATACAGCGCGGCCCAACTATACAATTGTATGGTATGTATAGCCTACATTTTGAAAACGAAGGAGTGATAGAATTTGAAACGGAGTCGCACTGTATAAAAGTTATTTTTACTAATTACCTTCTATACTTAAACTTTTTCGTTAGCAATTTTAATTTTAATTAGCCCGTCAATTATTATTGCAAATTTTTTTTTTTTTTGCAATTAATTAACGACTAATTAACACAAATTTATGAATCCAGGTGAAATGTAGGTTGACAGTTAAACGAATGGCGAATTAATTTGAAAGTCACGAAAGGGGGGGGGGGATATTCACGGCGCTCTATTTGCTCATTTTTATTTTGTTTAAAAAAAAAAATAATAAATATTGATCACAGCCAAGTTGTGTGGTTTGAAATGGCGCCACACACTCGACAAGTCCTACATCTCACACCTCAAGAATTATTTTTTTTTTTATTGAAACAGTTTGATTTGAATGTGTGTGTTATGAAAGCAAAAAAGAGAGAGATACCGAGTGAGTGAGAGAGAGTGGGAAACAAAAGAAACAGGTTCACCGTTAATCGTTCAGCGTCGCCCTTGAGTTTTTAGCCCGGCGCATTACTAAGCATATTAATTAAAAACTATTAATTTGATTAGGTTTTTTTTTTTTTTCCTTCTCTTTCTTTCTTTCGTTTTAAAAAGTTGTTTTAGATGTGGCAGTTCTGAAAAAATAATAAAAAAAAAAAATAGGTGGAAGAAATTCTTAAGAAAATAACTGTAGGTCGACGATATAATTTTAAATAAAAAAAAAATTATGTTAATATTTTTACTAATTGATAATAGTCAATATTAACCGGTAGTTGTTAGCTAAGAACGAAATTCTCGGTACAACTTACAAGGTGTATTTTACGAGGAAATAATTTTTTTACAATAGGTGGAGAAAGTAAATTTTGAGTTTGGTGGATAACAATTTTAACCTAATAAAACGAATTTTGTAAATTTATCGATAAAAAAAAATACTATAAAATAGTTTTGAGTGAAACCTCTATGCAAAGACCACCTCTGTTTTGAGACCAACTCAAATCTTATTTTCTCATGTTAATGCATCTGCAATAAGTAGTGGACTATTTTTACTGCAAGACCGTAACCAGCCATTTTCAATGGAGTTCTCTATTTGAAGACCACCGAGGTGCTGCGTAGTAGCGTTGTGCGCAGTCTCCGATGATGATTTTGTGAAGTATTATTGGAGAGTGGTTGAATATTATGCAGTTCTTATACTTGATTAAAATTTCTAGTACAGTAGTAGAATTCTAGTAAAAAAAAATTTCTAGTGCTGTACTGTAAAAAGAAAATTCTAGAAAAAAATAGTTCTAGAAAAAAAAAGTTCTAGAAAAAAAAAGTTCTAGAAAAAAAAGTTCTAGTAAAAAAAAATTCTAGTAAATAAATTTCTAATTCGAAAATTCCAATTTTAATAGCATAAAAATAATAAAAAAAAAAATTTATTAAAAAAATTCAATTTGACGACCCTCTCCATTTGAAGGTCCACTTTTAGTCGGTTCCAACTGTGGTCTCGAAATAGAGGTTTTTATTTTGTAATAATAATTATACCTGGTATATTAATTAATTATATTTTGATTTAAATTTGAAATATGATTATATTTGAAATAAATTTATTTGAAATTTTTTTTTATTTTTTTATTTTTTTGGTTTTGGATAATTTACGGCTATAACAAATTTTTATTTTCGTTTGACTGTGTGTACCTAATTATTGGTATTGATTAATTATCAGCAAATTCTACTGAATCAATTTTCAAATTTTTGCAAAATTAATATAATTATATACCGTATATATTTTTTTTAACTATTTTTTTTTTTTTTTTAAAATTTTGAATCCAGTTTTCTAGATTTTTTAAAACCTTGTGTAGGTGCGTATTGAATTTCGTGGTAAATTCTTATTCTTGCATACAAATTCGCTACTGTATTAAACACAATCATGCAATCGAGGTGTGTGCTATTTGATAATCAGGGTGGTTTTTTTTTTAATGATTATTTAAATTTTTAAAACGCGATTTATAGTATCAATTTCACACAATAATTATTACGGTTTGATCTCCAAAACCAAAAAAAAATTGTTTTTAATTTCATTAACTGCGCCGATTGTTAAATAAAAAAAATCTTTGCCTGGCATCAAATTTTCATGAGAATTAAGATTATCGTCTTAATTGTTTTTAATGAATTCCCAACTTGTATATTAGTAAACAAAATTAATATTCAAGAGCGAGATTTGAGATTAATTGAAATGATTATCCCACTTTTTTAATCTTTTTAATTATTAGATTTGGGTGGCGTTTGTTGGAAGCGATTTAGAGGTCGAATAGCCGTGTAATTGACGTCATTGACGACGTTTGTAGTGTGACAATAATAATTTCGCTCGTGAGGTTTGGCGATCTGCTGACCAGTAATTGGAAAACAGCTGATTTTAAGGCCTGGAGGGGTGTGACCTCTCGGCCTTGGCTTTACGCGATTAAAGATTAAGGAGGGGGGAGATGGAAGGGAGGATTAATGAAAAACTCATCGAGGGTGGAAAAGCTTTGATCAAAGTACATTGTACATTATTATTATTATTATTATTATTTTAAAAAAAAAAAATAAAATAATAATAAGAGAATTTTATACAGTTATCTGGTCGTTCAACTGCGATCAAAAAGTTCCCGGAATGTTTTAATAATTATTATAACGGTGTTTGATTAATCTAACCACTTTCATTTTTTTTTTTTTTAAGAACTTTTTCGAAACCAATTTTGTGCATAGTCACGCGATGGTCAAAATACTGGAATTTTTTTTTTAAAGTATATTTTTTATGGAACAACAAAATTTATAGTACAGTATTATAAAAATGATTGAAGATGCGGCTTTATTTTATTATTTATTTATTTTTTTTTTTCAGTATTTATTTACTTTCATTTTTTTTTTTTGCTTTGTTGGAATCAGTGTCTTGTAAGTGCAATCGCTTGCCACTTATGAATAATTATTTCAGTTTAGAATAACAAAAAAAAAAAAAAAAAATTTTTTTTTGTTGATTGATATTTTGTGGGTTCTGGGTTTTAGCCATTTTTACAACACATTTAATTTATACAGAAAAATCCCAACATAATATTCGTAGCGTTGCTTCAGACCCATCACTTCGGACACCCAACAAAAATTCTGGATAAAAAACATAATATGCTTGAGAAACGTCGCAGATGTTAGTTTAACGTAACGTAATAATATTTATTATAATATTCAAAAGTAAACAAAAGAGTTATATATTTTTTTTTTATTTAATGCAACGAATTAAAATTTACAATGCACTTAGCTCGTATTTTCATCAAACAAAAAAAGCGGCTATTGCCCGGTGCCAAATGCCCGTTAGGGTCAGAACGCCGCCGAGTTCAATTTTAGTCTCAAGAATTTACTGAACTCCCGTCATGTAATAATAATTATTCATCTCGTAAAAACCCTGGAGTTTGTAATTAATTATATAATTGCCGGTAAATCCCAAAATACGCCGCACTGTCACAATCTGCTCCGCAAGATTCTAATCGCAGTTTTGGCCAAAAAGCGGATCGTTTATTATTGCAATTCATCAAGTTTAAATAGAGCAGAATGAACAGAGAGAGTGAGAGAGAAAAAAGAAGTTTGACCTTTTGCCTATCAGGGGCCCCATCAATCACTTTTTTTTATTATTTTTTAATACGTAAGTTAAGCGACGTCGGTAACAAGTTACATGACAATATTATATAGAAGTGAGTTAATATTTTCAAAAAAAAAAAAAAAAAATTGGCTGTGAATGTTTATTAACAGCAATTATGGCTATTCTTTTCTTATTCAAAAGCATTTTATTTATTTATTTATTTTTTAAATTAAAAAAGAAAATGAAAATAAATTGCATAAATGAGTCGGCATTAAAAAATTGCTTAGTCAAAATAACAACAAAAAAAAAAACTTTTTTTTTTTTTTTTTTTTTTTGTGTGGAAGATGAAGGTCCTTATTTTGTGGCCAGACGTATTTTGTTTAGACAATTAGGTGGAAACCTACCGGTATTTTAAATTATTAAGCACTATTAAAAATTAACAACTAATTTCTTCCTCTCCGCCATTCTCCTTGAAGGTGACCTACAACTAAATTTAGAGTTTAGCCAACGCTTTTTACTTCTCTACACTTCAAATAATATAATTATTATTACATTTTTTTTTTAATAATATACCGGTAATATAATAATTTATTTAAAATTACTTTTGACATGTTAACTGCCAAAAATAACGTTTTTATTACATTTTTAATTAACATTGTTCACATAGTATCCAGTACAGTGTGTGTGTGTATGGCGAAACATTCTTTCGTACTACTCGTACAGGTGGTTGGTGGGTGTTTTATTGTTCGCTTTTTACGTCACACGAGAAGCAACCCCAAGTAATAACGTTAGAAACAGTTGCACAAAAGGAATTGATTAGCAGAGCCGGTTTGAGGGTTTTCTTTTTGAGGGGGCGGTAATGTTATTAGAAGGGGGCCCAAATGAGTGCAGGCAACTATGCGGAGGATTTAAAAATTTGCGATTCATTATTATTTTTGCCGGATATTTAAGCAAGTTTTTACCTCTTAAAACTCTGTTTGCGCGAATATTTACTTCCTAAAACCTACATTTAAGGTAATGCTGACTTCCTAAAAACTTTATTTGCGCGAGTATTCTCTTCCTAAAACTTCATTTGCGCGGATGTTTACTTTTTAAAACTCTATTTAAGCGAGTTTTTACTTTCCAAAATTCTATTTGCGCGAATGTTTACTTCATAAAACTCCATTTGCGCGAGTATTCTCTTCTTAAAACTTCATTTGCGCGGATGTTTACTTTCTAAAACTTCATTTAAGCGAGTTTTTACTTTCCAAAATTCTATTTGCGCGAATGTTTACTTCCTAAAACTCCATTTGCGCGAGTATTTACTTTTTAAAACTCTATTTAAGCGAGTTTTTATTTTCCAGAATTCTATTTGCGCGAATGTTTACTTTCTAAAATTTTATTTACTCTAGTGTTCATAGTCTAAAACTCTATTTGCGCGAGTGTTTACTTCCTAAAACTCTATTTGCGCGAGTTTTTACTTTCCAAAACTTCATTTGCGCGAATTTGATTACTGCTCAAAACTCCATTTGCGCTAATGTTTTTTTCTTAAAACTTCATTTAAGCAAATTTTTACCTTCCAAAACTTATTTTGCGCGAATTTGATTATTGCTTAAAACTCGATTTGAACAGTAATAATTAAATAATTATTTTTTTCTTAAAACTAATTGCCCGAGTTTAATTTTCTTATACTTAAAAAAAAAAAAATTTGACATTTATGTTACTCTATTAAACTCTATTTTAACGCGAAATGGTGAATAGCCTACGCGGAATCCCTCCTTCGCTCCAGGCCCGCGCGATCGACGCGTGTGCCTATTCTCGTTAACGGCGGTGTTGGATTTTATGTTTTATGGAAACGTCTTTTTATGTTCTCTACTACGACAAGTTACTGTAACACGAAATAATAATAATTGCGGCGGAGACAGTTTGTTTTCATCACTGATGATTGTCGATAATTGAGTTCTAGGTCGTTTTTATTTTTTTTTTACAATTATTATTATTATGATAAGGAGTTTCAAACTACAAGTGTGTAGTTACGTTTCTCTATTGGTTTATCAATCGTTCAAAATTTATTCCCATTCTTAAGTTGTTTTTGTATTTCATAACAATTTCTGGGGTGATTTTCTTTTCAACCGCTCGCTCTCGTGTCTTATATAATAAGCCTTACTCAATTCGCAGCTGGTTTATTCGGCTCCGCTGTCAATGGATTATTAGAATAAACAAAATGTCGACATACTTTTTTTCTATTATTACGTGTACACTTGATTATGATACACTTCCTCAACGCACGCGCTATGAAACATTGCTCGTGTAGAAATGTAGAAAAAGATAGATAGAGAGAGCGAGAGAGAGAGAGTGGGTGAGGAGAAAGTGAAATTAGCATTGTCTATTTATTTATTTTTTCTGGTTGGTGGAAAATATTCATTAAACTGGTTTGTTTTTGCGTCATTTTTGCCCATAAGCTTTGTTGCGGTGTTGCGGTTTTTTTTTTTTTTTTTTTGGAGATTGAGATTGAGAGAGAGAGAGAAAAAATTATCTTCGGTTTATTGTTTATTAGACCTCTTAAAAATTATTGTCTAATATTCCGAGGCCTAATTCGATATCGATCTTCATCAATAAAATAAATTTTCCAAACATTTTTTTTTTTTATTTATTTTTTTTTTATTTGTTTATTTTTTTTTTAAACTGTTAAAAAAGAAATTTTTTTTTTATTTATTTTTTCGAATGGCCAAAAACGGGCAGAGAAATTCTATTATTATTATGGAATGTTTTTATCTGTTTCACATTTTTAAAATTTTTTTTATTTTTTTTTTATTTTTAATAAGCTTGTTTTGTTGTTCTCTGTAAGTCACGATTTCCTTATGTAACAAATTGTGAAATTTATATATACACTGTTCATATATATTTTTTGGGTGGGGTTACTTTTTCTATTTAAAAAAAAAAAAAAAAAAAAAAATTTTTGTTGATTTGATTTACATGTGTTAATCGCGTGGTGGCCTCTAACGAGGTCTGTTATTTCAAACCGATTAATAAACTATTTATCTCAATTATTTAACATATCGATACATATGTAATATCAATTAAGAATGAAATTTTCAATTTACAATAATTATTAATAGTTACGTTATGGCATTTTTTTTTTTTTTTTTGGTGGTGGTGTTTGCTCGTCATAAGATTTGAGCTACTTTGGTTAACAATACTCGTAATAATTATTATTCCAAGGGGGCGACCTCATTACTGATTGGAGGGTCGAGAGTTATTAGGCCAATCGGCATTAATATTGATGTGATTGATTGACTCTCATCACTTTATGTTTTCGCTTATGAATATTTAATAAACAACACTCTGAGTGGTTAAGCCTAAACGCGGGGTGTAAGAACAATTGATAAATATTTATAAGCCGTTTAACGTAATAGAGGGGGATTCTTAAGCAATATAATATACACGGTGTCCGTAAAAAATATTATTGCATATTGAATGGGCTTTTAGGACTATATTTTCCGTGCTAACATTTTGGAATTTATTTTTCCAAGTTGATTTCCTTCTTCATTCGAGTCGTGATTTGAGCGTAGGCTCAATAAAATGTATTATTTAAAAATAAAAAAAATAAGACAATTTATTTTAATGCGTTTTTATTTTTATTTACTGTACTATAATTATTCTTATTGGTTTTTCCAAAAAATACTTTAATTAAGTTTTGGAATTATTGTACGTTTAAATACACGTGATTCACTTGAACTTAGTCAGTTGTTGAAATTCCCGCTCGAGATACAATTTATTTATTTTCGGAATACGATGACGCACTCGAAATTATTATTTATTTTTTTCTATTTAAATTTCATAAAAAATAATAACCGAATATATAAATTTTTTTTTTTTTTGAGTTTAAAATTTTAAAAGGGAAAGTATTTTTTTTTTTTTTTTTGGTACCGTTATTCTAAGAAAGCGTAAAAAAAAATGTCATCCTTGAAATTATTATGAATCAAGATTTTTTTTTTTTTTTTTTTTTAAATAAAATTCGTTTGACTAATTTGGAAGGAATTTCATTTTCTACTAGTTAATTGGTCGCGAACGAGTTGTTCGTACTGATCGGCGAGTTTGCGCACATATTTACGGTTGAGTAATACGTTATAATATTATAACGTTTCGATACACGACTTGTAAACCATATATATATATTTTTTTTTATTGATTCTCGAAATAGTAAACGATTTGTTAAAAACAAGAAAATGTTTTTTCCCTCATGTTTATTGAAAGCTCATGTTTCTGGTGAAAACGATTTCTCTCCTACTTCTA
>JAQGAZ010000547.1:0-55878 GCA_034692225.1 Polydesmus complanatus | reverse complement strand
ACAAAACCATGGAAGATCGTAGAGGGCAAGATTAAGGAACAAGCTCAAATCGTGGTTAAAAGATTTTATGGCGGTCACAATTAAGATGATATAAGATTATTTTTCACCACAAAAACGTTGCCGTTTGGAATTTTATCTGTTTTGATGAATCGTTGTTGGCGTTTTATTTTGATTTGGCATATTATTTTTGTAGCTGGGAGTTTTTTTTTTATCTGTGCTATATATTTTAATTATCGAGCCTTATACATGTACTCATTTATCATGTCTGCTGAAGAAATTAATGTAGTCGCAAGCGCTAATGGACTTATTGAACTCTGTGTATTAGCCGAATAATTTAAAAAAATATAAAAATTTTGAGTTCTTTTACAGAAATTAGACAGTACAGTATTTCTATTTTTTAACAAACATCACCACATTAAAAGTGCCTGATTAATTGATTTTAAACATTGAAAGAAAGTACTTAGACCTACCTGTAGGACGGAATGTGCATTGGTTAGGCGAATTCAAAATTCCAAAGCTTGTGTAGTTGTGTCGATTGTTTTTCGCAAAGTGAATTTAAGTTTCAGAGAGCAAAAATTACACGAGATTACCAATGGAAGTTTATCCAGACCACAGGTTGCCCGGCCACGTCTGATAAATACCGTACTCCTTGACTTGCTTGTCCAGTTGATTGAGGCTGCAAACACAACTTGGGCATCCTCCTTTTTGGCACTTTTTCACTACCAACTTGAACTTATTTCATTGTATCAAGGGTCAAAATGAAATGACAACGAAGCACATTGAAAACCAAAGTATCCACCGTCAAGATTCACTCCAAAATGATGAATTTCAAATTTTGCTTCCTCTTTTTAAAAAAGATGACTGTACGCAAGCAACCAATGAGATTGCGCCAAAATATAATTTGCAAAAACCTTTTTCTTAAAAAAAGAAAATCGCGTAAAATGTTAGCACATTTTAAATTTTTATAATTTCTATAATAATTCTTGTTGATTTTAATTATTGTATGATTTATTAATGTTCAAAAATTAAAAGAATGTTAAAAATGTGGCAGTGGTGCAGATGACGTCATCAGTTGTGAAATAATAAGCGGAAAGAGGTGGACGTGCACAAGAGTACAGTAGGCAAACTGGTCGTTTTATTTACCTCTCTTTTGTTTTTTATTTTTTTTGTTATTATTTCTTTTAAGTTTTAACTTTTTAATCTTTATCTGAGAGGGGCCTACACATGGGCCTAGATTCCGTCGAAATGTCAAGATACACGAAATATGTGCACAATAATAGCAGTAACCGGATCGAAATCAAAAGCAAAGTAAGTAGGCTGTGAGTTTACATTGTATACTGTATTTTATAAGTTAATACAGTTATTATTATTGTAGATATTGTAATAATATGTTGTTCATTTGAAAGAAAAAAATAATTTATATGCCTACTTGTGTAGTTTGATGCAGAGTTTCGCCGGTTTTCGGTTGACACAACTAATCTTCCAACTTTTGAAGATTTTGCAAAAATGCTGGAATGCTTTCACTGCTTACTCAATATTTCTCATAATATCTGCTACACCGATCCCATTCACGGTGATTTACTACCCATCAATAATGACGATAATTACGGGCGAGCAATCTCCTCGGCTAAACCACTCCTAAGGATTTTGATTCAAAGGAAGGGTAAAAAATTATAATATACACATGTACTGTACGTTGATATGTGAATCTAATGTAAAACTGGTATTCATTCCAATTTCAGGGGAGAGTTGGGAGGAGATGAATGGTTACGGTGTCATCCAAAAGAAGAAAAACTTTATTAGTCAAGTTCTGGGTACAGGTGGTTCCCCACGAAGTCGTCCACATCCTTCCATCAGCTTACCCGAAGATTTCCGTCAAGTCTCCTCCATCATTGATGTGGATATAGTTCCAGAAACGTGTCGACGCGTGAGGCTATTAAAGCATGGATCTGATAAACCGCTGGGCTTTTACATTCGCGACGGAACTAGTGTCCGAGTTCGGCCTCACGGATTGGAAAAAGAGCCTAGTATTTTTATTTCTAGGTTAGTTCCAGGCGGATTAGCCGAAAGCACTGGCTTGTTAGCTGTAAATGATGAAGTTTTAGAAGTGAATGGTATCGAAGTGGCAGGCAAAACCTTAGATCAAGTAACAGATATGATGGTTGCCAACAGCTCCAACCTCATCATCACGGTGAAACCTGCAAATGAAAGAAACATTTCGGCCTCTACTGGCGCTTCTCTTCCATTGAGAAGTTCGTTTGGAAAAACATCTCAGGCTTCGGAAGAAAGTTCTCAGCAGTCTATTCCATCCGATGACGATCGCTATGATCAGGACGAGATCAGAGACCTGACGGGAGTCAATTTCTTAGATGACGGCGAAGATCCTGAAGGCATACGATATCAAGATGAAGAAGAGCAATTAATGGACGATAATAATAAAATATCGGATGATGGTGTCGTAGTCACTCTTTAGTTCTTTTTCAAATATACATACATTCTATTATTATTATTATTGGCAATTATTTCTTTTATTTGTCCTGAGCAGTCTAATTAATCCATTTACTTAAAAATACTTAATCGTGGAAATTCTTTCTTTTAATTTTTATTCAATGATGTTCGAAATTCTCAATTGAGCAATAATCAACTGGTCAGGTATTTTGTTTAAAGCGAATCATGAATCATAATTAAAAATTAAATTTATACAAATAATTGGACGTTTTATTTTTATTTGAGCGAATTTTTTAAGTTTTAAATTTTACGTACATGCACAATACTCGCTCCCCCACCGACTATCCTGCCACTGATAACTTGCCCCATCAAAATCAACAATAAAAATAGTTTTCTCCTCACAGAATAAAATGCAATATTTATAAAATTAAGAGTTGTCATTCGGGTTTTTGTAATTATTTTAACTGTAAGCTACCGGTACTGTACATTATAGTTACTATAGATTTCTTTCAATCTATAGTTCCAATAAGAGTTTCAACAATTTAATGGAATGTATGTAATTGATTAATGGGAATATAAATCTTTAATAAAAATAAGCATAAAAATCTAACAAAAAACTATTTTAGATTATTGTTAGTCAATAATTAATAAAACTTTTAAATCAATTGAAAACATCGGCCACATTAACAATTTGAACGAATGCTTGAAATAATTCAATCTTAACAGTGCCGGTATACAAACTTTACAAAATTTAACAGATTATATTAATATAGGCCTACATACTGTAGAAATAAAACAAATATTTAAAACCATTTAAACTTTAAAAACACAACAATGTTTTTATGCCTTTTAGCAGCAAAATATTAGTCAGTTCTAAAACGCTTGTTTCAATTGTCAACGTGAGCAATAAAACGATTGAGGAACAATTGCTTAATTGTATTGGCTATAAACCGCTATAATAACGAGACTCCACCTCCTATACCACACTTCCCATCAAAATCTTTTTTAAAATAATAAACTCGTAGTAAAAATAAAAAAGTAAAATAGTCCACAAATTCTATATTTACAAAAAATCATCTTATGCATAATCTTCAACTCATCTCAAAATCTACTGCGTTGTATAAAACCAAACTTCTTTACTAATAAATTTTGTACTTTAAAGATTTATTTTAAAATTAAAATACCTAAATTCACTTTAAAATGTCATTATTATATAATATATACTGTATAAATCTAAATATTATAGTGATTATTAAACTACAGCATCCCTTAAGTCAAGACTAACTACTCTACAGCATTACCAGTATTTCCGAAAGATCTGCAATATGCTGAGGATTTTATTGCTCGAAGTTTTGTCAAATTTCGCGTTTTAGTAGAAATGACTATTATTAATAATATTGTGCGATTTGCATTTTTGCCAATCATTTTGTGCCGCTTAAGTCACAATAAAATATTTGGGAATTTTCTTCAAGTACCTGAACTTGATTTAAACTTTTAAGTATTAATTAAAGGAATGAATATGCTGTTGGATGAGTAATAACAGAATTAATAAGCAAATTACCAGCCGCCCTTATCACGTGTACAACTTGAGATACTTGCTCCTTGATTGCATCAACGTCATTTATTGTCGAGATTCTTGTAACATTGAAAGATGTCCAATGACTTTGTAAATGTAAAATGCTATCAATTATACCAGGAAATATTACTCCTCTACGTAAATCGTGTGGATGAGGACCAAATATTGCATGCCTGAATTAAATCAAAAATTGAATTCATTTTTTCCACTGAAATTTGTAATCAAAGAATATTACCTGTATATGGGACTGTCCCTAACTCCCCGTGGCAAAATAAAAGTTCTTTCAACTTGCATAAGTCGGTTGTTGTATTCTTGAATTGCAGATAATCTAATACATTTTGCAAATTAGTTCAGCACTTAACATTTTTTCCACATAAAACTACGTAAAAACATAATAATAATTACCGAGATTCGTTTGATTTGGCAAAATTTGAGGAATGCATATTAGCAGCACGTTTAAAATGAACAATAGCTCTCTCTAAGACATCTAAAATAAACAAATATTTCAACTATAATACCATAGCCTTCTTGTATGATAATAATTACTAACATAAAAAATTAACATTTATCAATAAAATACGAATAAAATTTAAACAAACCTAAATTAATGTTATGTTTAGTTAAATCTTCTCTGAAATTATCTTTCAAATATGAAACCCCCTTTTCCATGGCAACAACGTAGTCATCACAATTAAACGGAAGGACTAGAGATTCGGTCAAAGTCAATATTATAGTCGCTAGTAAACGAGCTAAATTAGTTGAAGCTTGAAATGAGGAATCTATGTGACTGACGAAGGTGTCAAATGTATCGTACTCTGTATGAAATAATGGATAATCCGATTCCTAAATAAAAAACAATGTTATTTATAAACTTATAACTGATTTATAAATTACTTACAAGTAATTTTCAATAAATAAAACAAAAATACGATCTGTAGTTAATTTTTTTTAGCAAATCGCGATCAATTATTACAACTAAATGCTTTTAAAAAATGCTTAAATTTATATAAAACTGGCCATCGATCGCGACTTTTATGCATTTTCATTTGAGATTTATAAAACCAGCTTACCAAGTCATTATCAACGTATTCCATATGCATGGATGGAATACCGTATCCACCCATAAAACTAACAAAATCACTACCGGTTCCAATAACATCCATTCTAATAATAATATAGCCGTTAAATAATTTATTAATATAATTCTGTAATATTTTTAACGAACCCACGATCAGTCAAATTTGAATTGTGTAATTGATCAAATACTGTTCCATGATCATTTTCCAAATTAACCCAAGTCGCAGCATCAACAAGCGCCTTTTGTAGTAAAGGACTACCTAGTGCGCGCAACGTGCTATTTCCAGTAGCCGCAGAATCAATATTTATGTAAGCCACTGCATTTTCTGTTAGTTCTTTAAAATGGTCCTCCACCCATTCAGTAGAACCAATAGTCCCAAATTCTTCCGCATCCCAGCTGGCAAAAACAATTGATCTTTTCGGTTTCCAATCTATTTGAAATAGCTTGATTGATAAACTATTAATAAACTAAAAAAACAAAACTTACCTGTCTGCGCAAGTTGACTAAATGATTTAACAAGCTCCATAAGAATAGCCATTCCGGAAACGGGGTCACTTGCTCCAGTGGTCCATGAATCATGATGCGCCCCAATAATAACGTACTCGTCTACAATAATTAATTTATAAAAAAAAAATAAAACATTTTTGCTTATGATTGTTAAGACAATGCCGCCTAAAATATTTTTTTTAAGAAAATAATTATAATGAATATTTTTTCTTTAAACAATTGGAAACAATGAAAATGATCTGCATTAAATACGGAATTTTACCTGTATCGAAATAACTATGCAGCACTCCAATAACATTAAATATATCTTTGCGAACCAGTTCGTTATGAATATCCATTTCTATACTAAAATAAAAAAACAAATTTCAAAACAGGCGCTAATTTTTCAATTACATGCTCTTATCTTACTAAGTGCCATTCGTTTCAAATTCCCCACCAAGTCTATACGTAACGTTAAGATCACCAGTCCAATTACTCGGAGCTTCCTGTCCTCCCAACAACCTTTGTATCAAATATGCATTATAAATATTAAAACAAGAAAGCAATTTAAGTACTGTCAATAAATTACTTAAATAATTGTTCAGCATTATTATAACTGATCGGCTGAGCGGGTATAGTCGGTAAACCTTGAGCAAGAGGTCGAAAGGCTGAATCTGAAAATTAAAAATAGAAATTCGTAAAGAAAGTAGTTGTAAGAGTTATCGGTTTTAACTATAAACCTATTGATGGCATGTGAGGAGTAAGCGGATCTCCAGGAAATGTTTTTAAGCTTCCATAAACTATTCCGTCTTCAGTCAAACCTATACCATGAGGCACAATCAATCTTTTCCCTACATAATCAATAGGATCCGGATATAATAAAACACCACTCGCACCACGTTCAGCTGCCCAGCGAACCTAAATATTATTAAATATAAATTACCATATATAAAATCACATTCATTTGCGTTTGAAAACGAACCTTATCGCCAATGTGACCCAAACCAAGCTTAATTAATATCACAGCTCCTTTAATAGTTACATTTAATCGTTGCAACATTAAGAAATCGTCTTGCTGCCCGTAGTTTGCATAAACCAAACGACCCTAAAATTGAATATAGAGTAGTTTAAAGTTTCTTGGAATAAATTGATTAGTTAAAATATTATTCTTACTTGCACTTTCCCGTTTGGAGAGTACGCATAAAAAGGTTTTATTTCCAACTTAGAATTGGCATTACTTATGTTGAGCAAAATATTTTCCGCGCTATCAACAACCTTAATCGTGTTGGGTTTAGTTCTAATATTAAAAAAAGTATATTTTACAAAACTTTAATCCTCATAATTACCGGATAACTTTTACGTACTGTGACGGAAAAGATAGCAGCACGTTGTATTTTTCGCTTCTAACATCGCCAAGACCTAAAGTTGCCCAATGACTCTGAATGATAGTAGCTGATTCTGCCCCAGATAACGTTCCCGCGACGTGAGGCCTTTCACTTAGATGCCTGTCATAAAATGTCATAATAAATTTTTTTAAAAAAAACTTAAAATGACAAGTCTAGTCACGTTGCCACACCTTAAAAATTCCTTAATGCTATTCGGTTGAATAAATTGCTGCAAAATTGATATGTACGGCGATTTATAAGAAATGTCATCGGGGAAATTTGTAAAATCAGCTTCAGGTTTCACGTAGACCCCTCTTTTTATAAAATAACCGAGGATTAAACCAGTACTAAAAATTAGTACCAATAACAGCACCTAAAAAAAAGTAAATTTTAAAATAATTCAATACTGAATCAAGATTTACAAAAATGACAGAAACCACCTTTATTATATTGCCTTTAATTCCGCTGAACCACGTCTTTCCTGAATTGACTTTTACACTTCCATCCAAATATTCAATATCTATATTATCCGTATCTGTATCCCATTTAGTATAAGTTTTCTTCCCTCGAATGTAGTCAACCATTGTGATAAATTAAAAAAAAAAAAAATTGTGGAATGCGACGAAGTTTAAATAACTGCAATAAAAATAAAAATTTGTGTAACGATCAGTTTGATCTTTTCAAGCAAATACAACAACATAATTATATAAATAAAACAAGTTTAAAGCTTTTCAATTAAACGCAAGTTGCACAATAAATGATGCGGCAAACATCAATCTAAAGAGCACCTTAATTAATTAAACTTCTACATCTTCAAGAGAGAAAAAGTAAACATCATCAGCTTAAGTTTGCGTCATAATTATAATAACCTTTAAACAATTTCAAAGTAAAATAAAAAAGAAATCTTAAAAAACTTCTTATAATTTAAATAAGAGTGAATAATCAGTTACTCTATACAGTATTTAAAAAAATCAGGTTAAAACATTAACGATTAAACATGTCGAGGCAATTCATTCAATCTTAGATTTTATTACCGCACAAGTAATTAACCTTACGGTACCAAATTAACATAATACCAGAATGATAACCAACATTATCAAGCTTCGTTACGACCCAAGTAAATATACTATTTTATCACACTACTGAATATTCATTACGATATTATGTTAATATATCCAAGATATAACACTATGATCTAGATAAAAGCTGTATAATTATTATACTGTACCAGACTTTAACAATACATGAATATCTTCTATTAATCTTCTAACCGTATGTAAATTAAACCCGAATTACAAAACATCGATTAAGCTGTCATTGAAAATGTGACTCATTTTAAACCGGATCAAAGCGGTATAGATTATTGATGCAAAATAATAAAATATTTAAGGTAGTCTACGCCAAAGAATGGACCACTCCTTCTTCCAAGTTTTAACTAACGTAATAATAGTAAATAAAATAAAAGTTCTATTGGACTGGAAATTAATTAGTTTTTTTGCTACGTGCTGTCAGTTACATCATTTTTGGCTCGTAACTATGATTTCATTACATTTCAATGACTCACCCAATCGAGTTGCTAAAATAGTTAACAGAAAAAATATATTATGACATTACATAAAACGTTGGTCAAAATCTTCGTTGGTGATTGCATTATTATGCTTGATCCAGCGGGTAAATTATATAATTTCAGAAGTTATTTCTTTTACCGTGATTGTTTTGAAGAACTTGAAATGTTAGATTCCAAGCCATGTAACTACCCGCGCCATCTTCGTTTATAACGGAAGCGGAAGTTTACAGTTTTGCGTTTCCGCAATGCGAAACCGCGCGGCTGACGACTGCAATAACCTTGACATGAAAATAAATGAATAAATTACAGCTTGAATAAAGTATTAAAGTTCTCGGTAATAACGTGCTAAGTGCTCATAATATAATTTTAACAATACGCGAATTTCTATCAATAAAATAAATTGGCTAACATCAACATTTAAGTTTTGCTTATTATTAACTTAATCTGATTATTATAGTGCGGTACAATCGTTGTACTCGATGGCCGAAATGACAATTGCACGCCCTGGATTTACAAAAACCGATATCCAGAAATTAAGAAACCATTATTTTGGTTATTAAAACACAAAGTGTAGAACTATCTTTTTTAAAATGTGTGTAAACTAATTTCGCCTCATTATATTATTGTAACTGTATAATGGGACGAATAAATTAGAAAACAGTTTGTTTATAAATCCAGCTGAGTAGCTACCAGTTTATTTAAAATTTTTCACTTGTAAACGAGTTCATTCAACACAAAAAAAAAAAAAAGTTGTACATCAGATAAACAAAATGCCCGAAATAATTCGCAAATAAAACAAAGCAAAAAAATCTTCAATCATTCAAAAAATAAGTAGCTGATAAAATAATCTAGAAATAATTCTCCAAACAGTGTAAAACGAATAAAAATAAAAACAATCATCACAATGAGCAACTGTTCGATGTTAATAATCTCTTTTACTATCACACCTGTTATTTCTATACTGGCAATCCTAGAGTATTTGGCATTGAATGAAGAGTAATAACAGGTTGTTGTTCAGGCTGCTCTTGGGATATACTGTACTTCCATATTTGTTGAGTAAAATTATTTTACAATATCTTCTTGTCCACCATATTTTTTTTTTTTTTTAAAAAAAATAATTAAGCAAACGATTCAAGATCTGAGTCTCTCACATTTGTCTCTTTTATATGTCCACTGTAATATTCAACTTTGAGATTGTCTCCGTGCAACAGTCCTTTTTTTTCTTCACTATTTGCTCCGGTAGCAACGCTGTCGTTATATAACGTATCGTATACGGGATTTGTAAAATCCGTGGTCTGTTGTTAAAAATTTTTATAAAAGTACATAAGATAATTACTGTAATTAATTTTGTTTAAAAACTTACTTTGTCGGGATCTATCGTAAAAGCCGGTTCCATCGGTTCACTGGCGTCGTCTTCGCCCCTCATATACATGGGATTACTTATTTCAACATTAGAACTATCCTGCATTCGTTTGTGCATAAATGGATTTCCCCTAAAATTAATTATCAAATAATTATTTTTATTCTGTACTTTCACGATGTAACAAAATTAATAAAAACCTTTGCTTTTTCCGACAAAGAATAACTGTTAAAATGATTACTCCCAAGCATACGATGACAACCACTATAACAGCAATAACTAGAAGAGAAAAAAAAAGAAAAATTACAATATATTTTAATAAATTTTAAACACCTTTTCATTAATTATAATTACTAGTCGTTGGAACTTTTTCAGACATATTTGAAGAACTTGTAGGGCGGGGAGCAAAATTTTCGCATCGTAATCCTTGATTTTCATCTTTACATCTAATTTGAATAAAACCAATTTTAAAATAATTTTATAAAATAATAATATAAAAAAACTAACAAGCAAGTTGGCTTTTGTCCACTATCACCCAAAGGAAGATTGCAAGTTCCCCCATTGAAACAAAACAAATAACATTCATTCTTAATATCACAACGGTCGCCCATCCAACCGGCAAAACACCTAAAAAAAAAATTAATATGCAACAAAATTAATTAACATCATGGCAAAAATTTTAAAAGTATTAATTTGGACTATTTATAACTATTAATAATAAAAACGTACTCAGGCTGCATGTTATACATAAGAAAATTTACAAATTGCTAAACCGATTCACCAAAGCAAACTTGTTATAGTAGTAATTGACAAAAATCTCTCGTAAAAATAAAAAAAAGTAATTAATTGGAAACTCAAGTACTGACAATTAAAACTATCACTTGTACTCTAATAATAATGCCAACTTTTCTAAAGTGAGAATTGGTCAAGGTCCAATAGGAAATGAGATTTTAACATGAGAAGGTGTCACATTATAATTGACAAAAAGGAGATACATGTACAAGGTAACTCAAATTTATTTTGAGTTCAGCCAATGTCAACGTCTATTAATACAACATAATATAACGATAACAAACCTGCAATGAAGAGCTCCTGAATAGTTATCCAATTCACAATTTCCATGTGAACAGCTAGGCGAACATCGCAATTGCTCTTTACACAATGGCCCTGTCCATCCTGGCAAACAACTACGAAAAATATTTCTTTCACAATTTTTTCAAAGCAATAATGTATGATTAAATTCATATAAAATTCTCCATTTGCGTATGTCCAAAAAATAAACTTTAAAAACTGAAAATTATTTATCCATTTACTTACACACATCTTGAAATTCCTTGAATTAATGTGCATGTCCCACCATTTGCACATTCGCAACCTATACGTTGATCACACAATGTTCCACTGTAACCGGGAAGACATCGACAGGTAAAATCTCTTGGATTTTTTCCAGGAATACAAGTTGCGTTATTTCTGCAATTGCAAACATTTTCTTTACATCTAGCTCCTATATATGCAATAGGGCATTCACAAGTTAATTTTTTAGCCGATCTGGTGCACGTTCCTTGAAAATATTAAATAATTACTTTCAACTCCTTACTTAAACAAATAAAATATTTTACCTCCATTATAACAAAAGCCAATGCAAAGATCATGTTCACATTTTTTACTGGTGTATCCAAATGGGCATGAACACTCTGGAATTCCATCTACCAATGTACAACGTCCAACCCGGCAATAAGAATCGCATTCGCTTCTTTCACAATGATCCCCAAAGTAACCTTTCAAACATTCACAACGGGGTTTCCCTTCAGTAGAAATTCGACAGGAAGCACCGTTTTTGCATTCATAATTAATACAACTTTCACAATAAACACCTATAAAAGCGAAATTAGTTTATAATAATAATACGTTACGTTTTATAAAATACCAGTAAAATCAGGTTGACAGGTACATTGAGCACCCATTCCTCCTTTACGAACATGGCAAGCTCCATTATTTTTGCAAAAGCCTTTACAAATATCAGCAGGTATCTCACATCGATCTCCAATCCATTCTGGTGGGCAACTAAAATTCAAAAGAATAATACAATAGAAGTCAACCAACATTGTCATTGATTCTACAAATTCGGATTACCCGAATCTATTATTGTATTGTAAATAATATTGAAAGGTGTTCAAAGTAAGATAATTGCCTCACCTGCATTTTAAAGGCGGTCTCTGACCTGGTACTTCAGAAGCTAATAAATTTGTATAACAAAATCCACGATTTTTGCAATATTCTGAACAACGAAAATGTTCACAGTGATCTCCCTCATAAGCATCTTTGCATCTTAAGACCAAAAAAGTACAGGTATTCATTACAAAAAGCAATTAAAAAGAAATATTTTGCAATAATTATTGTTTACCGGCAATTCTGCTGACCACTTGCTTCAATTGCACACGTACCACCATTTAAACAAATTAAACTACATATTGCTACAAAATACAAATAATTTTGAAGCAATAATTCTTCAAGCTAAAAGAAAAATAAGTACTGACCAACGGGCTTAACAGTAGTAGGAGTTAATCCACATGATAGCTTCTTATCGGTTTTAGATTCATTTAATGTACTGATAAATCCATCCGGACAAAGACAAGTATAATTTTTAGATTCACTGGCATGATTGATACAAACAGCATTTTCGCCGCAAGAATCTGAAGTACATGCCCCAGATACTATTTTAAAATAAATTAGAAATTTAGAAAATTATCACATGTTAATTTAATATAACTAAGAAACTTACAGATTTTAGATTGCTTATATTCTTGGACAACTAAAATATCATTTGCACGTCCAAATTCTTGTACTAGAAACGTGAAATTACCTCTACCAAATTTATTCAATTTAAGAATGTTATTGTGATAGTAAGTAGATACATAAAGAAAATCTTCAAAGACATCCATTCGATAAGGTTTATCATCACCTAAAAACATTTTTTTTAAAAAAAAAACCAATTATAAATACGAAAAGCTAAAATCTTACTGTGAGAGAAAGAGCGAACAATGTGGCGATCTTTCCCTTCAAAATTAATACTCTCGATAGTACTGGATTTGGCATCAGTCCAGTACAATCGTCGGGCAGGGTAATCCAGCGCCAAGCTAGCAGGCCACTGTATATTATTATCAACCAATATTTTTCGCTCACTTCCATCAAGATTTGCCATTTCAATTTTTGGGCGATCTCCCCAGTCCGTCCAAAATAATTTACTGCAAAAAAAAAATTAATTTAGTAATTGTTAATAAAAGCATAAAATTAATCGAAAAATTTACCCGGAATTCGGATCTACTGCAATATCGTGTGGCTGATCAATGCCAGAACGAATTAGCAAAGTTCGCTGAGTTCCATCTAAGTTCACGAAAGAAATTGAATTTTCGCCATCGTCCACCCAATATATTCTTTTTCCCAACCAATCTATAGCAATGCCTTTGGGATCATTCAAATTGTTTACCTAATCAAATTTCCGTCAATATTAATTAATAACCTCAAGTTATAAAATTATGCAAACCAAAACTTCTGCATCTTGACGTTTCACCCGACGTGCTGAACCATTATCATTATTGTTTTCAGCAGTTTCATCCAATATGTTATGCTTCATTATAGATTTTACTTGATGATTTACGTGATTAATCCAAATCGCTACAGGATGGCCTTCGTTGTAAAAAACGTCCAAAGATTCAATTTTATTGTATCTTATGTGATAATTTTGCAAAATATCTTGAGTAGATGAAGGAGGATCTAAATTAAATCGACGCAGCTCACTATCACTTGCAATTAATAAATACGCCGGTTTTCCTAAATCAAAACACAATTCAATGATTTTTAAAGTCATATGAAATTACAGAAGAAGCCCCCTTAACCAACACTTTCGTTTAGTCGAGGATTTTTTTCTTTTACTACTTTGAAAACTAAAATTTTTACTGTTGAATGCAACATTTTATACTCACATTTTTCTTAAAAAAATGTAAAATTATTTCTTTTTAATATATAATTCAGCAAAATGTTTTAAGATTAAATTTTATTATATTAAAATTTAGTTTTAATTATATATAGTAAAGTACAATACAGCACATCTTATTTCAAATAATTTCTTTAACCGAGTAGGACAAGAGAGCTTCTCCTATTCACATTTTTGACTCACCTTTAGCTTCGCAAGATTTAGAATTTCCAGGTTTTGAGAAATAGCCAGGACCACAACTGCAGGTAACGTTTCCAGATTTTTTCTGAATACATAATTGAGAACACGTTCCAAATTTGCAGCGCGTATCCTCTGAAATTGATTAGTTATAAATAAATATTTCATTTTGATTTGAAAAACAACATACCACAGTTCCTTTCATCAGAGTTATCACCACAATCATCATATTTATCGCAGACCAAAGCACGACTAATGCAGTGGCCATTATTACATTTGAAGGTATTTGGTTTACACGAGCCTGGTTTTTTACCTAAAAATGAAAACGCCCTTATCAAATACGAACATTATCACACAGTTAATTAAAAACTTACATTGTTGAGTGTCTTCATCAGAATTGTCGCCACAGTCATTTTTACCATCACAAATTTTTGATACAGATATGCACGTATTATTGTTAGAACATACAAACTGATCTTGGTGGCATGAATGCTTCTCTGTTACAATTTTAAATATTAATTTATTTCACATTTAAATAAACATTTGAATTAATGGGAAAATTATAATGAAAAATAATTACTGCATGTTTCAGGACTTTCATCTGATCCATCTTCACAATCTTCATCTCCATCACACACCCACAAAGCAGAAATGCATCCATCATGCTCGCACATGTATTCACCTTCTTTACACGAATGACCTCAAATTATAAATAAAATTAAAAAATTAAAATCTCGTAAAAATTCTTATTGGAAAAATGTATTGCTTATAAAGCCAGCAATAAAAGTGCAATGAAGTTGCGCATGTTGGATTGAAAATACTGTAGTAATAAAATCTCTTGTGGTACATGAAAAACATTATAGAGTAGGCCTAGTGTTAAAGCGCATGAATGGTATTTACTCCTAGTAGTGAATTAATGTAAATTTTTCATACCACAGTTTTCTTCATCGCTCCCATCTGCGCAATCAGTATCCCCATCGCATTGCCAATCTTTGTAGATACAAAATTCTGGCTTTCGACATTGAAATTCGTGTTGCTGACAAGTTACGTGACAATCGACTTCATCACTGTGATCTTCGCAATTAAATTCTCCATTACATTTCAAACTTGGTCTAATGCACCGGCCATTTTTACAACGAAATTCACTTTCTGAACAATTTCTTGGTTCTGCAAAAAAATTAAACTTTGTAGCTACAAATATTAAAAGGCATGCACTCACTCTAAAAGCAATTTTAGTTAAAAAAATTTAAATACAGTATAATACATTGATTTAGTGTTGGGTACAAAAAACAAAAAATACTTACTGCAATCATTTTCGTCAGATCCATCGCCACAATCGTTGTCATAATCACATACCCATCTTCCAGGAATGCATCGCCCATTGGTACATTTAAAATAGCTAGAATCACATGAATATTTTTCTTCAGCACATGATGTTGGTTCATCTTCTCCATCCGAACAGTCATGATCTCCATCACATTTCCAAGTTAAGGGAATACATCTACCAGAATTACAGCGTAGCTGATTCATGGGACAAAACCGATCTTCTACATTTAGAAAGAAAAAAAAAAATTAATAGATAATAGCTTAATTTACAAAATTTATAAATATAATTTTACTGCAATGTGTTTCATCAGATTGATCGCCGCAATCATCATCATTATCACAAACCCATACAGTAGGAATGCATTTTCCATTATTGCAAGTAAATTTATTGGCTGGGCAAGTGCGTGGAGCTAAAAGTAAAATGCGTTTAGAACAATAAGTAATGAAATGCGTAAAAATTATTCCTACGGCAATCTCCTTCATCTTCACGATTTGGACAATCGATAGCTCCATCGCATCTAGCTGAAGCGGGAATGCATTTGGCTCCAATCGTAGTGTTACCATTGCATTTAAATTGACTTGTTAAACATGGATACGAATCTTTAAAATTCAAAAAGTTTTAGAACATTTGATTAATAGATCCAAATTATATTATTTCCCAATTACCGCAATCTTTTTCATCCGAGTCATCACCACATTGAGAAACACCATCGCAAAATTGACTTGGATGTATACAATTTTTATTATTGCATTGAAATTGACCTTAATAATATTATATTTTAATAAGCAATGCATTAATTATGATCAGTAAAATAATATTATTTCACCTGGAGTGCAGTGAAACGGTGGGCAGTGACTTGGTTCGTCAGACCCATCGCCACAGTCGTCTTGAGTATCGCAATACCACCAAGACGGAATGCATTTGTATGTCGCTGGACATTCCATTTGAGTTCGACTAATTAAAAAAAAAATTTAATATCGGTAATCCCCAAATTTGAAAAAACCGTAAAAAATTAACCTAGAACAGTTACTGACACAGGATACTCCATCCGAAGCCAGATAATAATTTTCAGGACATCCGCAAGTTCTTTCTTTACCTCCAGGACGTATCAGACAAAGTGTAAAACAACCTCCATTTTCTTTACATGGGTTAGCGTTATTCACTGTGGAAAACAAATTTTAATTAAAGAACTTTTCAATTTAAAAAAAAAAATTTTATAAAACTTCGTAACGCACTCTGAGGTTGTTTCTCAGGATGATACACTTGAATACTCATAGGGCGATGCACAGTAGTGGTTATTCGATGTCTATCTTGGCAAGAATATTTGTGACATTTTTCGACACTTTTAGTTTCCCAATCAGTCCAAAATAAAGAATCCTCAAAAACAGCCAAGCTGAAAACGTGATGAATGTTTTGATCCGCACCTATCATAAAATAATATAAGCTTTGAGTCAACCCGCAAAAATAAGTCATAAACAAGATATGTATACCGCGGCTAACAATAACTCTTCTTTTTCCGCCTTCTAAATCAGTGACTGCTATATAATCTTCGCGAGCGTCAGCCCAAAATAACTCCTTCGTGACGTAAGAAATAGTTAAAGCATTTGGCCATCCTAACGATTCATTAATGATAGCTCTCCGTTGAGACCCATCCATTCCAACTTTCGCAATGTAAGGTTTTTCTCCCCAATCAGTCCAATACAAATACCCATCAAAAGGATCCAACACAATAGCTCTTGGTTCTTGCAAACCATCTTTTACCAAAATTTTTCTAAATTGGCCATCTAACTTAGAGACTTCAATTGTATCAGTTCCTTTATCACACCAATAAAGATTTCGTCCGATCCAATCAACGGCCAAACCATCTGGATTTTGAACAGTGGCAGAATGCAAAACCTGTGCCAATATAATTTTTTAAAATAGTTTTATCTTTTAAAAGAAATGTAAAATCTCATTTACCTTGTGACCAGATTTTCCTTTACATAATCGTTTGAGACTGCTACCGAGAACAGTAACATCTGACCAATAAAAACACTTTTCAAGCCAATCATAATCTAGGGCTACAGCATTAGTAAGATTTTGTGCCAGCAGAGTAGTGTTTTGACCACTAAAATCCACTTGACGAATATAATAACGATTAGAAAATATCAGCGATGGAAGCACAGCTAAAATAAATAATATTGCAATGAAATACTTTTCAAACTTAAAAAGTCCTGCATTTTCTGTAACTACTTACTGCTATTAAGTTTACAAGTACGCCCATTGTCTTTAGAAATATAGCCTTTCTCACATGTGCATACGTAAGAACCATGCTTATTTTGGCAATGATGACTGCACGGATATTGTTCAAGACATTCATCAATATCTGATAATAAAGAAAATGTGTTGCATCAAATTCAATTCATAATTATAATAAAATCAAATACACAATAATATTATGGTATATCCATCATGCAGTAATTACTCAGACTAGCATAAATATTAATCTAAAATATTATTTAATTGATTAAATCGTAAGATAAATACAATAAAAAATACCATCGCATGTTCGTTTATCAGCTCGCAAACGAAAACCGTCATAGCAACTACATTCAAATCCTATAGGTTTATCCTTGCATTTCTGAACGCAAGTTGACCCGGATAGGCATTCGTTTATATCTTTGTAAAGGTAAACAAAATGAATTAATGATCTTGCAAATTGCACTTATATACGTGTATATTAGATAAAATTACTGCATTTTTCTTCATCAGAAAAATCTCCACAATCGTTTTCTTGATTACAGACCAATTTCTCTTCAATACAAGCGCCATTATCACATTCAAACTTTCCATTGCCACATTTTGACTTCGTTATGTTTTGGCCTAAACAAAATGGTGCTAACGTTAAAAAATTGATTTACATAAAAATCTTAATTCTTGAATTACTGCAAAGGCTGTCATCTTCATCAGAATTGTCTCCACATTCATTAATGTGATTGCAAAGCCAATGTTTTGGAATACAAGCCACTTTATTTTTACATTGAAATTGATCATCAGCACAAGGATGGTAAACTGCAATTAAAATTTGATTATAAAAAACATTCTCTAATTTTACTAAAGATTTGTTTCAATTGTTCTCTACTTAATATTAGCAAATAAGAAATACTTATTCGAAGCAACTGATATTAAAATAAACAACATTTTAGAAATCATATTACCACAAGTAGCTGGTTCATCAGATCCATCACCACAATCATCATCCCTATCGCAGTAAAATCCTTTAAATATGCACTTGAAATTAGTACACTGAAATGAATCATCTGGACATCTTCGAATAGCTTAATAAAAAATGGAAAAATGAAATACAAAAGCAAATCACAATATTAATATTACAAGTACTTACCACAACCCTGCTCAGGATGTTCGTCGGAAGCCTCATCATCTGCACAATCGTTTTCACCATCACATACCCAAGAACTAGGAATACAACGACCGGTTTTATTGCAGCGAAATTCTTTATCACTACACTGCCGTGTTACTAATAGATAAATACATATAGAATACAATCTGAAAATATTAAAAAAGTAATTGACTGTGAAAATGTACAGCAATTTCCATTTTCATCTGAGCCATCAGAACAATCTGGTAAACCGTCACATTGCCAAGTTTTCAAAATACAGGCAGAATTGTTACATTGGAATTTGTCAGCCGGGCATGTATAATCTATAAACATATGTTTAATGAAGTGGCAAAATATTACGAAAAAATAAATTAACTTATGATAACTCACTGCAATTTAATTCGTCAGACCCGATTGTGGAGTTGCCTTCTTCAAGACAATCTTGATCTCTGTCACATACCCAAGACAGTGGAATACAGCGACCAGTTTTGCAGCGATGCGTATTGGGAGGACACGATGAACTTCCAGGATCATAAGTGCTTGGTGCTATAACATGTTTATTATTATAACTGTAAATTATAGCATATAACAATGTGAGTTAACTAGTTCCGCAATTTTCTTCATCAGAATTATCCCAACAATCATTTTGCCCATCGCAAATCCATTCATTATGAATACAAGCGGTGGTTCGAGCACAATTGATCAAATGCAATATCATTCCTAATTGTGATCCATCTATGCTGGCAGAAGCGCAATTTCTCGCAGCTAACAAAAAAAAAATTAATAAAAATTTTATATTATTATTAACAAGTTATAAAAAACTTTAAAAGTACTTGTGCAACATTGTAATCTATTGCATTACTTGGACATATATTGTTTTTAAATCCTATATAAAATTTTCTTTAATATTTTAAATATATACATACGACAATCCATTTCGTCACTGGCATCAAGACAATCGGCATCGTAATCGCAACGATATTCTTTACTAATACAGGGTCCATTTTTGCAACGAAAATGTCCATCAGCACATGTACAATTGTATTCGTCCGTTCCGTCGCCACAGTCATTAATTTCATTGCAAACCTTATTTTGGGATACACATCTTGCATTGCTGCAGTGAAAAAAACCTGTCGGACATCTACGAGTACCTTGAAATATGTTAAACTTAAATAAATATAACAATACAAATGATACCTAAATCCTAACTGAACATACCACAAAATGTAACTTCTTCATCGCTACCGTCCGGACATTCGCTAGCTCCATTGCAAGTTAATTCATATGGAATGCAAATTCCAGCACTGCATTTGAATTCAGAGCTTGAACAATTTGCCAACTTTACTATTGAATGCAAATAATAAATTTTAAATAATAAATAATGATTTTTCAATTGCCGATAAAAGTACCAGAGCATAATTTTTCATCAGAAAGTAAGATACGGCCAGGATAACATGAGCAAATTACAGAACCATTATCGGCAACATTGCAAATGTCTTGGCAGCCGCCGTTTAATATATGACAAGGGTTTGCTGAACCTTTCAATAAAATAAAAATAATTTATAAGTTAAAATTCATTAATGTTTTTGCCAATATACTACAGTCGTCAGCATCCTGCGCGACGGCTATAATTCCCATTGGTCTAGCAACGCTGCGTCTTAACCACACAACATCTTCACCAGTGTACTTATTTGCTCTAAGAACGGCGTGTAAAACCCAATCAGTCCAATAAATATAGTCTCCGTAAATAGCAATATCAAAAGGATGATGTGGTTGAGTAGTTAGAATTACCTAATAAAATTCCAAATTCTCAAAAATTTCATTACGTAAAAAATATTGGCTTTGACTCACTTTTCTCAAACTGCCGTCAAGATTGCATCGTTCGAGCTTATCTGACCTAGCATCTGACCAATATAGTTTCTGCAATTTGTGATCAAGTGCTAGAGCATTTGGCATTCTAATTTCGGAAGATATTATCGTTTGCAACTGATATCCACTTAGATATGACCGTTGAATACTTGGGTGACGACTGTTCCAATTGGTCCAATACATGCGCCTAGATTAAGCCATTACCAAATAAATGTTAAATAAATGTTAACACAAATCGAAATACATGTATTTACGAATCGCAGCTGTCAACAACAATGCCTCTTGGCTTATCTTCTTGACCAAGTTTAACAATTTTTTCAACTTTCCCTCCTTTAAAGGATAAATTGATTCTGTTGATCGAAGCATCACTATTGCAAGTCCAATATAACTCCCTGTGAACTTTTTCAAATGCCAGACCTTCAACAGATCCTTGTTCTAATAAAAAAAGTAAATTATTTCAAATAATGTTGACAAACAATTAAAAAATAAATTACTTTCTATAAGAACACTATGATTAGTTCCATTGAAAAAAACGCTGTTTATGCTTCCGCGTTGAATATCGCTATAAAATACTCTCCGACTGGTGTAATCAAATGATAATCCAATGACATTGCGCATATATTCAGCATCTTTAATACTTGGAAATGGAGCATTTACATTACTAACATTAAACATGTGGATGCTTTCGATTTGAGATACTCTTGAAAACATTAAAAATGCCTCGTAATCTAAAAATAAAAATTGTTTTACGTTTAATTTGAAGATAATGTACACAAGTTCCAATGATAATTAATAATAAAAAAAACCTACCTTCACATGTTTTGCCATCATTTGCTACTTTTCCATGAGCGCAAGCGCAGGTTTTAAGTGAATTGCTATTGTAAAAGCACAATTCTTGACAGTCTCCATTATTGATTCGACAGGGATTGCTTCCTAAATGAAAAATCATGCTTTTTTAAAAACAATTTTCAAAGATAATTTAATGAATACCTTGCTGCTTTTCCCCACTATAAATTACAATATCTTTTAAGTGATCTTTAAAACCTTTCTGTAAAACTTCATAATTTGAGGCGTTATTTTTATTTCCTTTAAGTACAGCTCCATTTTCCAATTGACTATTTAATTTAATAAATAATAATTTTTAATAACATTAGCATTAAAAAATATTAATAAGGAGTTTTACGTGTCAATCCAAAACAGGTTATCTTCAAATAAAGTTAAAGATAATGGACTAGAATTTAATTTTTCAAAAGCCAGTCCATCCTCATCACCGTCAAAATTTACCCAAAATATACTATCTGCATGAGAGTCGGCGTAGTACAAGCGCGAGTCCTAAACAAATAATTATAAATTAGTTTAGATGTAATGGATATTCTGTACTACAAGTATAGAACAGCTTAACAACAACCTCAAAAACCTTTTTAGGAATAATTTACAGAATTATACAGTACCTTAAAATCAATCGCTAAATCAGTAACTAGTAGCAAAGATCCATTAACAATAACAGTACGGTCAGACCCATCAAGATTAGCTCTTTCTATTTTTGGTTCCTTTCCCATATCAACCCAAAACATGTAACTGAAAATTAACATACCGGTACAGGTTTATTTAGAATTGGAATTCATAACATATATGTAAATAACTTACCCTAAAACAGGATGCAAAACTATAGCAGTGGGCTTTTCCATTTCATCTGCTACCACGACATAACGGTTAGATCCATCTAAACGAGCAACTTCAATTACATCTAAAGTTGAGTCAGTCCAATATATATTGCCTATAACAGGGAGAAAAAACTTTAACAAAAATCAATAGATTTAATTGAATATTTTTTTAACCAGCAATCCAATCTACAGCAATCCCCCCAATTTGCTCAGGCCCATTTACAATTGTCTCTCGCCCAGTACCATCTCTATGAA
This sequence comes from Polydesmus complanatus, assembly GCA_034692225.1. Taxonomy (NCBI): domain Eukaryota; kingdom Metazoa; phylum Arthropoda; class Diplopoda; order Polydesmida; family Polydesmidae; genus Polydesmus; species Polydesmus complanatus. The sequence goes on along the minus strand of JAQGAZ010000547.1, from coordinate 33,313 downwards.
TGCGTGTTATTGTTCCTAATTCCGAATCGACCCAATAAATGTAATCAGTAGCTGTTAAAAAAAATAACATAAATAAATAAAATTATAAATAAATTTATCCACCAGTAAGACGTAAGCTAACCAGCTAAAAAATCAATTGAAGAGGCCAAAGACACCTTCGAAATTGGTGGTAGTACATCTTGGCCAAAATCCTTACTTTCCATTGGAATTCCAAGCAATTCATAATTATTTGAAAATAACACAAAAGAAGGAATAGCTAAAATATATACATAAGTTATTTTACATAAAAGAACTACAATTAAATTTATAATACCTGAACATTTTGTACGTGCGTCCTTTGAATTAATGAAATAGCCAACAGCACATTTACATGTTCGATCAACATTACTTATTGGTAAGCATAAATGATCACATCCGCCATTCTTTACGGAGCAACCGTTGGTTCCTTAATAAATGTCCGATTATTATAATTTGGTTATGTCAAGACGTGAGTAAATAAAATAAAAACTCACCATTTCGAAGTAAAGAATTATAAACTTTTAGTGATACAATATCCGCAGTGTTATTTCTTAGTATCTTGGCATTTTTGCCAGTTAATTTATCTATGGCATATATAGATTTATCACTATGATCAGCATAGTACAAAGTGTTGTTAAATAATGCGATAGCTTGAGGATTGGAAGAATGATTTAAAGACAAGGTCGTCACATTCTTTGTGTTAAAATCATAAAATTGAATGGTACGACTGTTGGAATTAACCCAATACAAAGCTTTTCCTTCAGTATCAAACGTCAAACCTATAATTGATATTTACTATTAAAAACATTAAAACATTTTCAAGATATACATCAACTGACCTATTGGCTCATCCAAGTGCTCATTATATGTTTGTGAAGTTATTCGAGTTATGTTCGTCCCATCCATGTTTGCCATTTTTATGCTGTGCTCGGCCACGCTGTGTTCTGACCAAAATAATTTTCTGCAAAATGTTTGAAATTACATTTGTGACACAGAGAAAAAAAACAAGTACAACCCAAAACCAATTGCTGTATTTGAAATTGCAGTAGAAAATAAGTAGCCTACAGTAAAACCTTTCTTATCCGAAACCTTGCAGACAAACTACATTTCAAATAACGAAATTTTTTGCGTAAAATAATACAAAATTATGCACACTAATTGACCATTACTTTTAAATTTTAACTTATTTTTTTCTTTTTTCCGATATTCCAATTTTTAATTTTTTTTACCAACCATTAACAACCGTGACCACAGATATTAAAATTTATTCGAAGCTTAAATGAATTACTGGTTGGTGAAGGTGGCAGAAAACCCATAAAAGACCAGAATTGAAAGAGATGTTTTAAAAAAAGATAGCTTATAAAAGGAAGCCCTATAAAAGGACAAAAGCCTTAAAGTGAAAATAAAGTGCCTTCACTTCAAGTCATATTTCTAATTAATAAAAAAAAAAAGTTCATGAAAGCGTTTGGCATAATCCGGATAAGTGAAGATTTTCTGCTCCAGTGCCATCAAGTCAATTATCAAAATAAAAAGTTTAAATTGTAAATGCCCACACATCACAATAATTATAAATGAGAAAGGCTTTACCCATTAAAAGGATCAACAGCCAACGATTTGGGAGAAGATAGTTCATTTTCAAGAAGTCGATAAACATATTCTCCTCCTAAACGACAAACAAGTATACAACTCGATTTTTCATCATGTGATACTGTGAATAGATTTCGTGAAATCCAATCCAAAGCAATTCCACTTGGGTGAGCAATTGCTAAAATAGCCAATGATAAATGTTATTACTATAATAGTCCACTTTGTAATCAGTCTATAATAAAATAACTAAACATACCAGTATCTATCAACACTTCTACAGTTATTCCACTGAGAGAAGCTCTCCGGATTTCATTCACTTGACTATCTGCCCAATAAATCCGTCTTTCCTTGACATCAAAATCCATTTGAGAAGCACTACCAACCTATAACATTACAATAGTATCACTAATTATGTAATTTGAGAAACTTTAGTAGCTTACTTGTGGCAAACTCAGTGGTGGAATGACATGGTAATATGGAGATTCCAAATCTACACCGCGAATTTCATTTGGTCTTGCGAATAACAATACATTTTCGTTACCTTGATAATAACAGATAATTAACTCTATTTAATTTTGATAAAATATATTAAAACTTACTGGTACACGTTTTTTGGTCTGGTGCGAGCTTCATTACATGAGGGCAACTGCATCGATAGTCGCCCTTAAAATGAAGCAAACACAGATGCGAACAGCCACCGTTATTGTTCCCACATGGATTTTTTATATCTACAAGCAAATTTCTAAAATGTAATTTATTTTGGCTTTTTTTTTTTAAAAAAAAAGTTTAAAAGTAAAAAAAAAAAAACAATTTTAATGTAGAACTCGGGCCAATCATTAAAATAATAATTTTGAAATCTTTTACTAAATACTTTTCAAAGAAATTAAAATTAAAAGCAGTTAAACCTCTTGGTTGTCGACTAGGATGTAGAACTTGAACATCAAAAGGTTGAGAAATAGTGCGTTGAATAACAACGTGATCAGAGCCATTCCATTTATTTCCCTTTAATAATTAAAAGTTAGTCCAATCATCTTTGCAAACAACAACTATTTTAAAATTACCCTAATAACCGAATTGCTACGCCAATCAGTCCAATAAATGTTATTTCCAAATAAAGCAATTGCAAAAGGATGAGTTAAAAATTCATGTCCACGAATTACTTCTCGGTGATCACTTCCATCATATTTCGTTGTATGCACTGAATCAGATCTTTAAAAAATTTCAAATTAAAATAATTCTTTTTAACATTTCGTTTAAATTACTTGGCGTCAATCCAATAAATTCGGTTCGCGATGTAATCCAAAGCAAGTCCGTTCGGCCAAGCACCGTTTTGAATGTGATCTATCCTAAATATGACTTTGCGACCTTCTCCACTCATCGAACTTGATTCAATGCGTGGCATGTCAGAATCCCAATCAGTCCAGAACATTATCCTTATAAGTAATAAAATGTTATTAATAAATTTTAAAAATAAAAAAAATATTGTTGACTAATATTCCAAAGAGCTATTTTAAACTACAAGGTATGGTATTTATAATTTCTAACAAATTAAATTTAAAATATATTTTACCCATATCTAGGATCAAGAGCAATAGCTCTAGGACTTTCCATTTCACCAGCTACCAAAGTTCTTCGAAAACTTCCATTTAGTTTAGCTACTTCAATTTGGTCTAAATAGCTCTCCACCCAATAAAGATTTTCGCCTATCCAATCAACAGCTAATCCTTCAGCAGTCGCTAGTCCCGTTTGTACAACAACTTCTATGTTAGTTAAAGCTGAAAAAAAAATAATATTAATAAAACAAATAACAAAAAAATTTTAAATTAATTATTCATACATCCTCCGATTAACGATCCTTGATAAATTTTATCGTCAACAACGTCAGTCCAAAATATTATAGTTGAGTTTTTATCATAGTAAAAATCTAAAGCTATTGTGTTCTTTAGACCAGATATAAATGCCTTTACTGCAAATGTCTGTAAATCAACAGCACGAATTTCATGCCGATTTGAGAATATAATATAAGGAGTGGTTTTATCTAAAAGTGATTAATTAAATTACACAAAAGTATCTTATAAAAAAAGTTAAACTTTTTTGCTCCAAATTTTACCAATGCTTCTACAGCTAAACTGGTCGCTTTCTAGTTCGTATCCAGGTTGGCAATCACATTTATGATGACTTTTATATTGTTTACATAATTGGCCACATATTCCCCAGTTTGAACAAACAGAAGAGTCTAATAATATTTATTAAAAATGCTGTTGCTAACAAAAAAAAATAGAAACAATTAAAAATTATACCGGTACAAGTTTTTTTATCATCTAAAAGTCGCCGACCAGGTCTACAATAACACATAAACCCATCCGGTGTGCTGTGACAATTATCTGAACATTCTTGGTTAGGACACTGGTTTTCGTCTATGTAATAATGAAACATCTTCATAAAAAATTTAATTAATAATTTACAAATTACGTACCACAAAGTGTTCCTTCATCCGACCCATTTTCACAATCCCACTTTCCATCACATACTTTGTTGATAAGAATACATTTACTTTCATTGATACAAGAATAACTTGGAAACGGACAAACCGGTGTAGTGCTGGCTGACAATTTCAAATAATTTAAATTTATTAAATATTTTAAGTTAAAAACTCTTATAAAAGTGTTACCACAATTATGTTCATCTGAGCCATCTCGACAATCGGGTACACCATCACACTGAAATCCACGATAAATGCAGCGGCTGCGGTCAGCGCACATTAACTCTTGTGGTCCACAGGTTACATTCACTAATAACATTTAATAAAATGTACTCCACAGTTCCACGGCAATTTAAATAATTATGACAAACCACAATTCATTTCGTCCGAACCATCAGTGCAATCTGAGAAAAAATTGCACTGCCAAGACTTACGAATGCAAGTGCCATCTCCGCATCGAAACTCTTGCTCATGACAAAGACGTTTCACTTCATCTAAAAATAAAATACAATATATTATGATGTTTTATTTAATTCTCATTAATATTATTTAATGCTATTCTACCTGTACAATTAGCTTCATCCGATCCATCATAGCAATCCCAATTACTGTTGCAACGAAATGTAATAGGAATGCAAGACTGGTCAGAGACACACTGAAATTGACTTGAACCGCTGCATGCATTGGGGCAATTGCGTTCATCCGAGTCATCTCTGCAATCATCGTCCGTATCACAGACATATTCCAATGGCACGCAGCGCTTGTTATCACATTGAAACTCTGAATCTTCACAAGTAGGGTAAACTAAAACAATTTAAAATAATCTAATCACCTTTACTCAAGATCAATTTATATTTTCTTATACACGATTGAAAAGCTAAAACGATGAACTAAAATAACCAACACCAATTTAAAACTGCATAATTGCAATAACTTTTTCAGTTGATTATTATATATTATGCTTTGTATCTGCTCCTCTAAAAATACAAAAATTTTAATCTAACAGTACATGAATTTTGGATAGGGTTAAAGGTTGTATTTTTAGTTTAGATATGAATCATAATATGGCTAAAAATTAATAAGTTGGGAATTAGTTAAATTAATTTAATATTAGCTTTCAAAATCAAATTTTTAAAAAACTTTTTGCCATTGTTAAATTGTATCAAATGAAGAAAACTTTGTAGATACAGTATTGTACAAACTTGCAATTAATTATTAAAAACAAAAATGTTAAGAAAACCAATACTAACACTATGCATGCAATGCATTAGCAGCTCAGCAATGTTCTTTTTTAAAAAATGTTATAATTCTCACCACAGTCAGCATGCTCATCTGAAGTGTCTCCATCGCTACAATCATTATCCAAATCACATGTCCAACTCATTGGAATGCATCGACCGGTTACTTTACATGTGAATTGAATTGGACTGCACGTATTATCTGTGAAATCGAAGAAGTTAAAACGACTCAAAAAAAAAAAATTATAAAATACAGTATAACAGCATTACAATAATATTAATTTGGTATATGAAAATGGTAAAATACATAAGACGTTTGCCAGTGGCGGACAAATTCAATAAATTAAAAAGAACAAGAAATTTTAATAAACTGGGAACAAAAGTCAGTGCTTTACATTTCCATGCTTCGCATGCTTTCTTCTGGTCTCTCGTTACATTCGCTAAGGCTAGCTTATTAAAAACAATGTCAATTAACAATCCTTAGAATTTCTTCCGAAGGTGTCATGAATAAAATTCATTGTAGTATTAAATATTCACATTAGTGAAATGTAATGTTCGTATAAATTATCGTCTAAACGTTACCACCTAAATACCGGTATTATGGACACTCGATGAAAAAAAATTTATTGACATCTATCCCCTAATCTGTTTTGTATAAAGATTATTCGTTATGTTCAATTGCCGTTACTGTATACCTCAATCAATTTTACACAATAAAAATGATTTATCAAGTCCGCCGCTGGCTTTCTCGCAAAAAGAAATTAGATAAAATAATAAAATATAAATTACTTTTACAAACTGTTGGGCTTTCATCAGTTCCGTCAGCACAATCACGATCTCCATCACAAACCCAATGGATTGAAATGCATCGATTTTTATCGCAATGTACATTCCCTTCGTTACAAGTTACTTTCTCTTCAATATTATTGTAGAAATAAAAAAAATTGTGAATCAATAATTATAGCAAGTCAACATCATAGATCTATTCAAACAATATTCTCAATATAATCTTACCGCATGCACCACCAGGAGACGAATCCTCATCTGAGTTATCCACACAGTCATTATCGCCATCACAAAGGTACTGACGATCAATGCAACGATGAGTTTTCACACATTTGAATTCGTTTTTTTGACATAGAGTAGGATCAGTATAATTAAGAGCTTCTGCAGATGTTTTAAAATTTTTAAACAAGAAATTTTAGATAATTGAGTAAAAAGTGTATACCCTCGCACATAGTGCCATTTTCACCAATGGAATAGCCATCGCGGCAGGCACATATAAAATGTTTTGGTTCCGGAACAGCCAAACACAAATCTTCACATTTATTTTCAGTCATGCATGGATTACTGCCTAAAAATATTAAGTTTAATTATTTATTTAAAAATACCGGTACTTAATTAAAATTACTAAAATCTAATTTAGTTTAAACAACCAACCTATCTGAGATGCATTATTAAATAATTTCAATTCAAAAATAGGTGGATTATCAATTCGAAGAGTTTCGATTTTTCTATCAGTAGACTCAATTGTTGTTCGCTGAATCTTTCCCTTTTGAAATTCTGTCCAATAAATAAAATCTCCATGAATTGCCAAACTATAAGGGTGCTGAAGATAATCGCCTTCTAGAATAATCTAAAATCGACAAAAAGTTAAGACTGCTTTAATACCGGTAGTTAAAAGCAGCAAATTAAAAAGAAATATAATTTACTTCTCTCTCAGAACCATCTAAATTTATCCTCTCAATTTTATGTAAAAAGGCATCGCAGAAATAAATTTTTTTAGTTGAATAGTCTATAGTTAAGCCATTTGGCCATTGCAACTTTGAACCAATCAAAACTTCTCTATTGCTGCCATCCATCCACGCCCTTTCAATTTTGCCACCATAATGTGGCTCCGTTCCAAAATTGTGACCCACTGACCAATCAGTCCAATACATGTAACTAAATGAAACAATAGTTTTAAAATTTAAATCAACGCTCACCGATTGATTATCTGACGATTTTGAAATTTACGTTAACTTTTGATTTCGGGCGACACAAAAGTTAATCAAAGTAAAAATCGTCAAACGTAAATAATACGCAATTCAAAATAAAACAAATTAGAGATTTGGTGTACAAACTTCCTGTACGCTTCTTCTATACAGCTTAAAGACAATATTGCATAAACGATTTCGTTTTTAATTAGCTACTGTATTTATAAAAAATCAAAGAAAATTATTACTTTTACTAAAAAACCTTCGAAACATAGTCGTTATGTTACTATCAACCAGCGTCTTGGTAAAAATTTTTAAAAAAATAACAATAAAAAATTCATCGTTTTAAATAACTTACCCACTTTTTGGATGCACGACAATAGATCTCGGATGAATCATATTCCCAAATATTAACAATTTTCGTTTGCTAACGTCTGCAATTTTTGCAACGAAAATGCTGTGAAGAGTTTCATCCGTCCAATAAATATTTTTGCTCATCCAATCAACAGCTAAGCCTTCACATCCGTTTAAACCTAATTACAAATATAATAATAAATGCAAAATTTATCAAGTATAGGTAATTCCAATAAAAAATAAATTTAAATTTTCAAAAAAATCTAACCTTTTTCTATAACTAACTCACGTCCACTGCCGTCTACTTTCTGTCGCTCAATCATAAACCTTTGAACGTCGGAATAATAAATATATTGAGTCGAAACATCGTAGTCTATAGCTGTAGGACGATTTACGTCCGTTATTGGCACCATAACCTCCTGTTGTTTATCTCCAATTCCTAATGATATGCCTTTTATCATTCCAGGACGAGCCTTCCCATACAATAAAAATTGTGCTTGTTTAGCAGCTATAGAATACTCATCATTAATATTCATTTTTAAATCTACCAGTAACAAAAAATACTTACGGGCACATTTTGTATTAGAAACCAAACGAAATCCTGGCCTACATTTACATAAAGCAAATGGTTTAGTGTTTTTCCAAAGAGTAATACATAAATGATCACAATTGCCGTTGTTAATCGCACACGAATGATTCACTACACAAATAAATAACATAAAATTGTCTTTTTAGAGTTTTTTAACATGTAAGATAACAAAACTTTACCATCTGGTTGACGTTGCCTGTGAAAAACATGTATAGCAAAAGGTCTACTCAAATTTCCCTTAATGGTACTGTAGTCGCTGTGATTAAACTTATCAACTCTTACAATGCTATGTTCTCTCCAGCTAGTTACGTACAAATTCCTTTCAAAAACGGTAATTCCGTACAAATTTTGAACCTATAAAATATATTCTTAAATTAAAATTTAAACTTTGTTAGTTTTAAAAAATGATAAGTATACAGTACAAAATTTATAACTTTAAATTCTAATTTGTATGTGCCAATTAAATAATTTTATTTTTTAACTTAGTGCTTAACGATACCGCAGGTGCACAAAGATTGCATTATTTTCTTAGCTAAAATACTTACTGTATTAAAATTCCTTGGATTCATAAAAAATATGCCAATTTATTGAAGTTAACAAAAAAAGTTATTTTTTCAGTACAGTATTAATGATAACAAAACTAATCTGAATTTCAATTGAATTAATTTTAACTATTTTTTTTTACTTAAAATTTAGAGCATTTGTTTACAGTATTTACTGTGCATACATACCGGAATGCCTTTAATTACAGTAATTCTTCGAGTTCCGTCGTAGTTTATTCTCTCTATATAGTCCAAATAAGTATCCACCCAATATACATTTTCGTTGCTAATGTCCACTGCTACTCCATACGGATAAACAATTTTATAATCCACAAGCATTTTTCGATCAGTTCCATCCAATTTCGCTCGTTCTAGCATAGGTTCTGATGGTCCCCATTCAGTATAAAACATTAGTCTATACCAAACCATTTTCTAACTTTAAAAACTGAACTGAATAAATAAACTGAATTAAATCAAGTAACAAACCCTTTTGTGGGATCTAGAGCAATTCCTCGAGGTTTGCTCAATCCAACATCAATCAATGTAATGCACAGTTCTAGAGTATTATTGCAGACAAAAATTACGTCTCTTTCATCGTCTAAAAAGTACCAATTTCTAGACACCCAATCTAAAGCCAGTTGACTAGCCGCTAAAGAAACAGACTACAGTTAGTTGTCATCAAAAGACATCAAAATATATTTTTCTTTGAATAAGAATTTACTAGTATATTCAAAAATTTAAAGTTCTTTCAGTTAAATTAAAATTGGCAAACCTCTTCAACTTACAAACACCAAAAACTATCATAACATAATTATTTATTTTGAATTACTGTACTTACTTCCTAGAAGAAATGGATTTGGAGGAGTCACAACCCATGAATTTGAAAGATTAAATACTTGAGCACAGTGAAATGAACTAGTACTTCCTTGGTGGCTTATCTGTTTTACATAAACAACCATAATTTAAATCAAGTAACTCATTAAATTAGCAACAATATAAAACACATTAACGTCAAAATCGAATAATAACAACGTACCCAACAAGTTGTTTTATTGCGGTGATCAAAATCCATTGTAAAGGTATCGTTATAAGGTAACAAACTATCACTCCCAGCAACTGGAGTTCCATTTAAATATATATGTTGAATATCTTTAGCATTAGAAAAAATAATCGTTTCTGGCTCTTCTGGGGGAACTAAAAATGAAAATAATCAAAACTCCATCAAATTTGAGAATCAAACCTACTTCAAAACCGTCATTGAATTACCATTAATTGCAAAACATCGATTGCCTTTTTTTCGATAACCAGATGTACAATCGCAATTATGAGACCCTTTAACATTAACACAAATTTGATCACAAGTGCCTTCTATTTTACATTCATCTGTGTCTACAATATTATTTTAAAAAAATCACGTTAGTAAATAAAAATTGAAAGCAATAGATTATTTAGATCATTTTACCTATGCATTGAGTTCCATTTGGCTCTTTACCTTCACCGCAATAACATAGCGGCCCACTTGGACTAGGTTGACATTTGTACTCGCATTTCATTCCATCACATAATGTTTGATTAGCTACAAAATTTTATTGATATTTTGAAATGTAAAAATAAAAAATTAATACAAAAACTCACTGCAAAACGCTCCTTCGTCAGACCAGTCAGGACAATCTTTTATATTATCACAAAGTTTAGAAATAGGTTTACAAGTAATATTATCTTTACATCGAAAATAATTTTTTTGACAAGTGTTTCCCTTCAAACCTATTTTTTTAAAATATCATTAATATAAAATATTTTTAAAAAAAACACACTCGCTTCGCTAACATTTTCTGGCATCTTCGTCAGAAGTGTCCTGAACCACAAGACCAAATCCACAATCTGGCTCACCGTCACACACCCAACCCAATGGAATGCATTTATGGGCTGTAGCACACTGAAACTGACCTGGACTACAAGTCCGTGGAGCTAATGATTAAAAATACGAATCAATTAAAAAAAATGCTCCTCAGCAAATATTTTAATTTCATTTTAAAACTTCAAATTCATAAGAAAAAATTTAAAAAATAATTTAATTGTAATACCAAAAGTAAATAAATTATAATTAATCGGAAGCAATAAAAAGTAAGAATCTTCCATTAAAATTTATTTAGCCATTCCTTACCACAGTCTTCCGGTTCATCTGAGCTATCTGCGCAGTCTGGAACATAATCGCATTTCCACCGGACCGGAATGCATTTTTTCCCATCCGCGCACATAAAATGGTCATCTTGACATTTCAAACCTAATTTATAAATAAAATAACATTATATTATATTCATTCCATCTCTTAAAAAATTTCTTCACTTTTCGGGGGGAGGAAAGGGTAGAGTAAAAAAGTAAAAAAGTTGAATTTTTTTTATTTATTGCAAATGATTTCTATGAAAAGTAACACAAAAAAGCCTGCGGAGCGAAAACATAAAGAAACGGAAATAACTTAAATAAAAATAAAGTTATTGCAGATCTATATCACTTTAAAAAAATATGCACGTATCATCAGCCTCAGAAAAACTAACTTCTAAAACTAAGGGTATTTTTTTAGAGGTACAGTAACAGTATCCGAATCGTTATTAAATTAAATAGTTGACAACTTTGCAGGATTCAAGTAGGCGCTAGATCAAGGAAGCACGAGACGACGACGATGTCATTGCGCGTGTTGAATTTCCGCGGAAGACTCAACAATAATTGTTATTTCTGAAAGTGAATCATATCCTCAGCACTTAAGTTTTGTGTAATTTAAAAGCAAAATTATTATATTATGATAAATTCCTATTTGAAGTAAAGATGGACAAAAAAAAAAATTGTTTAATACATATAGGGTTAGGTATCGCATTACATTGTATTTTAATTTTTCCAGTTATCCATCAATTTATTTCAATAAATTTTATGACGAGTGTTTTTCTGACCATTTAATACGTTTCCTGGCAAATTGTCAACGTTTATAAAATAGAACCCCAGAATTAAGTTATTTTAAATTATTCTTAAAATTTACAGATAAACATTCTGATAAAAGGCGTCCAAAAAAAAAAAAGCATAATAATAATACTGTGTTTCAAAATAATAAGCTACTGTGTTTCATCATTCAAAATTGCATTAAACTATAGTAGTTCCACATGTGAAATACTGTAGTAGTAGCAAATATTTTTGTTGGTACGAGTATAATAATTATTGTTGACGAAGATTTAAAAAAATTAATTTTAAAGATTCGTACTAGTTTTCAAGTAGGCTACAGTACATCGCACCCTCAGTAGAATATTGTCACAAGTTCTAAATGAGCGTTTTGAGAAAAATGCAATTAAAAGTTTTAATGAAATTTATAAAATACAATTTCGTCACCTTAGTTCACGCGTGTGTTAAGTGACCACAGTACATTTCCGAAGCAAAAGTAGTTAAGCACAAGGCGTGCGCTGTGTGGCTTAGGCGCTTTTGCCTTTTTCACTAATTATTATCACATCTGTGAGCTAAGACGAATTTTTTTTGCTTGTGTTTGACATATTTTGATGAAATATATGCGTATAATACTTGTGTAAAATATTGTACTAAGTTACATAACTACAACAGTTTGCAATTCTTTCAACTTCATACTGAAAGGAAACTGTTTTAGATGGTAATGTTACTGTATGAATCTCAATTTTTCAATTTTAAAAGTTACGACAGTATTCTGCATAAGATGCGATTTAATAAAAATAATAATATTAAAAATCAATTTAATGAAATTGCTATCAGACGTTAAATTATATAATAATTATTAACAATGAAATTGAAAAGCACCCCCCACCAACATGACTAACTGCACAACGTCAGTGTAATGCAACTTACAATACAGGTAGGAGAGTAGGTCAAATTAAAATGTTAATTAAGCACGTCTTAATGTTGTAAGCTAATCATCTTTTACAATAACATTATATTTTTAACAATTTAATTTTACAAAAACTGAAATTGTACTTAAACTTCCCTTAAGAAAATTTTTATTTTGCAAACGTAGGGAGGGAGGGAGGGGAGGTTAAACTTCAGTTTAAATTGATGAGCATACGAATATTATTTGCAATAAAATCTAACAACTACAGTGCTTAATATGTTGACAGTTTTTAATGATAATTTATTCAACCAAACCATTCAAAAAAAAAAAAAAAAGATTTTTCTGATCAGTAATTGGTTGCACCCAAACCCTTGAAATTGTTTCACACGTAATCGGTGTTTTTTTATTATTATTAAACATTATGAAAAGAAAAAAACAATAATTTAAAAAGGTTTCATTTGAGCTGCCCCAGTAACGTAAAATCTGCATGTAATAATAATATTATTTATTAATATTAATTTAAAGTCTTCACGAAAAGCTTTACAAAAAAAAAAAAAAAAAAATTTTGAAAAAAATAAAAGCTGCAAAATTTTAATGCTTAAAAAATATATTTTAAAATTCAAAAATTTAAATTTCTGTTAAATAAAAATTAATAGCCTAAGCCAAAAATTTCGTAACATTATATTCCTGTAAAATTGATGCAGTTGTAAAATTAATAATGTATAGAAATGTTCCAGTAAGATCTCTTTACATTTCTTTAATTTTGTGTATTTTAAGACCAAAAACATTTCAAAGACTATTAGCCTACTGTATGAAGAATTTTTTTTTAAAGCTCATTTTAAATCTTTCTTTCAAATAGAAAAATTATTCTAATCAATATGACATTCGATGTCAACTTATTTAATAGCCAACCAATCCAAATGACCGTGAAAAATGTGACACCGAAAGTTTTTTTTTCTTTTTCAAGATTATCAGTTTTGCATAATCACTTATGCCTAATTATTATTATTACAGCGTAAATAAGACTTAAAATAAAACTTCCTTACTCAAACATTTTCTTAAATAAACTATACCGGATGTTTCCAATTTAAACACGGAAGTTAATTCGAATAAAATAGTGCGCTAATCTAATTTTAACAGCCAGCAGATACCGTAAATTAATTTAATTATCTTTAAAAATTGAAATTGTACTTTTGTTTATATTATTATTATTATAATTCATGCATCGTGATTCGTGAACTTTGTATTATAATAATACATAAACAAGTTCCGTAGTTTATTATTTTTCTTTAAAAACAAAACAACAAAAAAAAAAGCATGACGAGAAATCTATTTTGAAAGATAAACACACACAAAAAAAATGCTAAAATTAAACTTGAACAATCTTCACATCATTCCAACACATTACTTGATTCTTTGCCTAATAATAATTAACGTAAATGAGTAAGCTACGAGTTTGTACCTAGCATAATAATAATGTACTGTAATAAAAATAATAATAATAAAAAAAATAAAAAAAACTTGAATCAACAAATCAAAACAAATGCGCAAAACCAGACTTGTACTTTGGCGCAATTCTCAAATATCTTCAACTCGCTGATTAATGAATTCATGATTGCGTTCAAGTGGAGTAGGCCTACATGATTGTACTTTGACAAAAAGTTTTAAGACTCAACAATAATAATAATTAATATTATATTTATTATTGAGTTCTCATATTCAAAAAAAAAAAAAAATGTGCGGTCAGCCCATTCGCATATTAAAATTCAAATTGCATAACTCAGCTATAAATTTCCAAATGTAAACACAGTAAATTCATTTCGTAATACTGTATTTAAATTTACGATCATTTTCACCCGAAAAAATGACAGTGCATCGGTTAAAACTCTTCAAATTATTAAATTGAACGAATTTCTTGAGTCGCATTACTTTTACCAGATTTCCGAAAGAAGAAAAAAAAAATGATGTTTTTCATATAAACACAACTTTCTTCGCAAGCTGAATAACCTTAGACCCCAAAGCAAATAATTATTATTACACTTGCACCCACAAATTAGAATAAAGTAGAAATTAATAAATTATAAATTATAATTATAACCAGTAAATTAAAAAAAAAACTGAATTCCCATCGTAGTGTATTTTTTTTTTTAATCTACGAAATTTAATTTGGCTGTAGTGACCATTAACCTTTTTATCTTTATAAAATTTTAAAAAGTCTTATTTTTTTTTTCTTCGGTCGAGTCAAATGTTTGCAATACATGTACTGTACTCGAGAATAGTTGTATAACCTATGACCATCATTCAATATAACACGAGGTTTTTCGGGAGCTTTTATTTCTCAAGAGATATTTTCGAAGATGAGCATTAAAACGGTTTTATTAAAAAAAAAATTATTTTTTTTTTTCACCTGCATCGGAAGACGATATCAGTCGTCCCTGTATCAGTACGCCCAAGCCAAAAATTAAAGCTGTTAATATCAATCTTTTCATTTTCATAGTTAATTCTCCACGCCGAAAACAAGAGGGCATTTACAAGTGAACTCGCGCTGCGATAACGGGCATTGTACGATGGTAGTCGAGATCAAGCACACAATAGAAGATGTCGCACTCATTGGCGTTTTTGTTTCTTCGATTGCTTTTTTATAATAATACCGCACTTTATCGTTCTTTAAACTTTTTCGCAATTAAACCGTTCATTATTGCTGATTCCGATTTTTTTTGCGCGTGATTTTTTAATATCTGCGAAGACTGAGAATGTCACAAGTATAGCACTGCCATGATACGACGTTCAGCGGAGCAAAAAAAAAAAAAGAAGCGGAATAATCTTTGGCGGAATATTTAATAGAGAAACGCAACCTTTGTCTCGCGAGACAGACTTTTCTTATTTATACGAAATAAATTAGCTTAGTCACTTTTTTTAAAAAAAGTAATAAAAGATACTAATATCAATCATGGTTATTCAATAAATTTAAATGTCGAACTAAAACTATTCATTAATAGAAAATTTAAACGATTTTTAATGTTAAGATTCGGCACGTGGGACGAACGGTTGAAGAAGAGTAAACCAGCGCATCTTAACCTGAACGTCACAAACACGGGACCGTCCATACCTCGAATAGGTTTATTAAATTATTAATATTATTATTATATTTTGAAGTTCATTATAAATTAAATTAAACCGTATCAAGGTGGGGTTCGTTTCAAACGTCACTAACTTATAATAAACTGTTTAATGTTTAAAATAATAATTTCACTAGTGTAAAAGTATGAATATCTGACAATCTTTTAATAAAACAGAATTGGATTGAAAACTTTCCAACAGCGTCATAAAACCAAAGAAAATTAATATCCTTTAAAAGTTAATTAGTAATTTTGAAAAAAAATAAATATTAATCATGGCCTATCTTCTCGATTTCATCAACATCTTCAGCATCCAATGGCGAGATCTTCTTCTCTGAAAAATAAATAAGCAAATAATTAATTTAAACAAATTTTTTTATAAAAAAAAAAAAAAAAGGATAAAAAATACTCACTAAAATGTTTTTCAATTTGAATTAAATGGTTTCCTTCTGATGAATAATTTAACATATTAATTGCTATTCCAGATTTGCCGAAACGTCCAGTTCTTCCAATCCGATGCAAATAAGTTTCGAAATCTGGTCTTCGGTTTTTATCCAGTGGAAGATCAAAGTTAACGACTATGGTTACTTGTTCAATATCGATACCTTAAAAAAAAACCTCGCAATTAAATCAACTCTATTTAACTTTCAACGATATTTCAAATACCTCTAGCACAAACATTCGTAGTAATTAAAACTTTTTCTTTGGATTCCCGAAAACGATTTAAAACCGAAATTCGTTGCTCTATAGATAATTCCCCAGATAATAAAGCAACAGCGTGTCCATCTCTGGCCATTTTCTCAGAAAGCCAGGATGCGGTTGCCCTAGTCTAAAAACCAATATAAAAATAATTCATTTCCTTTAAATTAAATTTAAAAAAAGCCTCATTTTACGTGGCAAAAAATAATTGCTTGTCCAATAGAGATGGAGCCATATATATTGGCCAAGGCAGAATATTTATCCTCAATAGTGCGGCAGTCTACATAATATTGCTTGATGTTATCCAAGCTTTCTTCTTCTCTCTTTAATTTAATGGTGACAGCATTTGGCACGATGGTTTCAGCAAAATCCATGACTTCCTCGTCATATGTTGCGGAAAACATCATTGTTTGGCAATTCATTATATCCAAACCCCTTAAAATTATTTAAATAATTTTTTTAACTTTTTAGATTCACGTTGATATTGAGAATGACAGATTTACTTGTGTATACGAATTGATTGATCTCTGTGGCCTTGAGTGGCAATCATTACATCAGCTTCATCCAAAACGAAGACTTTTATTTTTTTCAAATCAAAACATCGAAATTTAGTCGCCCAATCCATCACTTTGCCTGGAGTTCCCAAAATAATGTGTTCATTTACAGTTTCTCCCCGCTGAACTACAATAAAAAATAATTGTACAAAAATATTTTGTCACACTGTATTCATTAATGAAATGATAACACACGTTTATCAAAACGTATTTAACATTGTTTTTCAAAGATTAGAATCACAAACCTTCTTCTCCTCTAACCGCAGTCCGAATTGTAATTTCAGGGCAAAATTGTGCCATTTTTTTCATAAAGTCGTACGTTTGAATAGTTAATTCGTAAGTTGGCGACAAACATAACACCTATCCGAAAGAAGCGTATTATTATTATTCATAACTACTGTAGTATTGATTGCCTCGTGTGCATGCATTTTAAATAATTTTATACCAATAAAAAATATTTTACCTGAGGATAACGTTTTGAAGTATCAACACGGCTAAGCATAGCCAAAACAAAAGCTGCGGTCTTTCCTGTGCCACTCTGAGACTGAGCAATCATATTTTGCGATCTAAAAATTCAATAAAATGTTATTTAAGTTGAAATCAAAAAATATAAATATAAAATTAACAACGGGTTTGCTAATAGAGTTGGCAGAGCAGTCTCCTGGATCTTCGAAGGTTTCACGAAGCCTAAGGCATAAATTCCTTTTAAGAGTGCTGGACGACTAAATTAATACAAAAACCTCATATTAGTTATCAAATTTTTTTATAAAAATATAGATATTTCAATACAGATTCAGTTCCTCAAAAGATTTAACGGAGTATAACGGTGAGTTTGGGTCCTTGCGTTCCACCTCAACTTTTTCTTTTGTTGTTTGAAGCAGTTTTGATCGCAAAATTTTTCGTATCAAAGAGACTTCAGCGGCCGTTGGTTCTAAAAATTAAAATACCGGTAATCATAATTTACTTAACTCATACAGCAACTTGATTCTACTTATAATTTATAAATCAACTTGAATTAATCAAGAAATTAAGAACAGTACTACCTGTTGTTGAACTATACACACCAAATCATTTGTTTTAAAAATGACCTAACACTAATCTAAATCAAACTCTGCTTATTTTATCAACACAAACTATTAAGCTCAATTAAAAAACAAATTTTAGTAAAAATAATTTACCATTTTCATCTTCAGCATTTTCAGCTTTATTTTCTTGTTGATGTGAGGTTGGTTCATGTTTTGAGTTAATAGAATTTCCTTGAAAATTTGTGGCTGGCTTTAATTCCTCCTCAATTTTTAGAGAATTTACCTAAAATAATTTCACCAATTAATTGAATAATCTCAATAGCATAAAATTAAATTAACAAAGTTACTTGAGATGACAAATGCCTCTCCTGCTCTTCAACGATATCACCCCAATCCTTCGACATTCTTAAAAGTGACAGAAATGTCTCTTAAACGTTGTGTATCTATAACACAATGTTCACAACGTTAAAAAAATTAGCTTATTTAATAATTATTTATACAATTATTAAATTATTATCATAAACTTACCTCAGATTAAATTTAAATCGGCGTTTGCACTCTCTTGTGTCACAAACTCGATTCCTCGAAGAGTCGAAGCGTGTTTCGTCACGCGCTACCGGTAGGCTACTACCAACTACCACTAGAGGTCACTACCATCTTGTTGTGGGCGGTGACATTATGACCACTCCCATCATGGACACTTCTTGAATCCAAAATGATGGAGACGTAAGCGCAGCTGATTTTGCGCACCAAATTTGAAATAATAGAATTACCGGTAGAAACAATTATATTTCGTCAATAATACTGTAATCCAATGAATAAATAACTACATGAATAAAAGAAATAACAGTGAGTACGCATAATAAAATTGTAATGCACTATTCCCAAGTTCAAGAAACGGCTCCCTATTAAAACAAATGCGTGTGTATATCAACTACTAATGCTCGAATGATTATACCAACAGTAATAATTATACCCAAAAATATTTAATAATACCTGCATTTTTAGTTTTACAATAATTTAAGTAACTAAGATAGTACCGTACATGTACTGTAAAAATAAATGTTATTTTTTTTAATACATACCGGTAATAATGATTTGAACTATGATTTGATCTTTTTGGTCGTTAAGAAAGTGAGCGGATAGAAATTAATCAAAAACAATATAATTATTAAAACCAATATAATATAACAATTTACGAAAACTTAATTATTTTAGCTACCTTTACTTTAAATTTTTAGAAACCTAATCCAACATTTAATTAAATTCAGACTAGAAAAACAATTGCAACATTAAGGCAACTTCAAGATCACCGGCCGATATCAGTTCTTTATCAATATTCTCCTTAAATTAATTTGGTGCATGATTGAGCAAAATACCTCAATAGCTATTAAACTATACTAATCTACCGGTATGACTTTCATTGGTAATTTAACTTCGTGGTAAAGATAACGAATTTCATTCCAAAAAACTAAAGTTAAAATTGTGTGCGGACCTAAACGAAACAGCGACGCCATCCAACCTTTATAGAATCCTGTAATTCCTTCCTTTTTAAATATTTTTTTAAAGCAATCGAAAACATTTGAATAAAACAATCCTTTGCCGTTGCTATCCACCCCTTGGTTATACATTCTCGTGGAAACAACATCAAAGGGAGTCATGCATAATACTACTACGCAGCCGCTCATCATACTGGCAGTCAAAGCATTCCAGCGACTGTTTTTTGGAAAAATCTAAAAAAAAAAAAAAATTTAATAAGTTTTTTTACTGTATGGTATAAATTTTTTCTATTGTCAATGGTCAAAGCAATTATTTATGAGTAAAACCTATAAAAGAAGAAAAACATCCTCAGATCTGGAAGACCTTTCTAATAAACTCTCGCAAAAGCTCTGAATTTCTGAAGCAATTGTAAATATCAATATTAATCCCTACTATTACCAGAACTATATTTATTTATTTTAATTTTTTTAAAAGCTAAGTAACAAATTTAATTTAAAATGTCGATATTTTTAATATAAGTTTTACTCATGAATGCCGAGAGTATTATTTGGTAGGAAAAACATGTTGAAAAAAAAAATCAAATGTATAAATCCCAAAAATACAAAACCCAACGAAATGAAATAATATTCTTTGATAACAAAAATTAATTTTTTTAAAATTAAAAACTCTTCATAATTGCGTAAATACCTGCAAGTTCTCCACGAAATGTTTACTAGTAGAAAAGGTGGACAATTGGCTTCCCGAGCCAACCATTACACGCGGGACAGCGGCTGCGGGATAAAATTTTTAAAAATTGAAGACAATTACGAATAATCGATATCCAAGCAATTATCTTTTACCACTGGTTCCTCTCCATAAACCTCTTATTCCATGCTGTTTGCATATATTGTAAATAGCGGAAGTGGTATTTTGATGATTATGTTGATGGCCTACCGCAATTGAAGCTGTGGCTTGTGATTGAAGATGAGTTTTAATCTGTTTTTTTAATTAAAAAAAAATAATAACAAAACAATAAATCAACCTCATTGTAAAAGTAATTGTCAACTTCAGTTTCAAAACAATTGCCCTTGAAATATTCATTCCAAAGATTATGCGATTAAAATGAGTGTCAAGCTGTTTCAATCAATAAAATAATCCTTAAAGTTCAACAATTGAAGCATTGTACAATGTAAACAACATAGTTATAGCGTTTTTTATTGTTTGTTTGTTTCCGTTTGTATTTTTTTTAAATCTCCTAATACAAAATTAAAATTTGAAGGTTAAAAGCAAGGAAGAATAATGTTAATAATTTAACGCTTCATTAAAAAAATATTAAATTCATCATGCGCTACAATATTAAAAATCAAACATAAAATATTTCATAATACAGCAGCAAAAAATTAGAGCAAGTCAAATTCCAATATCATAACTAGAAGAGATAAAACTTGATACTCTTTTAATTAAGAAAAGTTACTATTTTTTTTTTCAACCGTCTGAAATTTTTTTTTTTAATAAATTAGTGTTAATAAGCAAACAAACAAAAAAATATTACAACTTCCAAGGCACTTTCAGCATTCTAAAACAATAGTAATTACCCACAGAATTAATATGCTGTTGTTGACATAATACGATTCTACGGCTTATTACAATTAACTGCCATTTCCTAAGGATTTGAATCCCATTTTCAATTAACAAGTACGAAATTAAACATTATGTAAATTATCACCATTTATCAAAATTTAAAATCATCTAAAGTCTGCAACTTACCAAATACATCGGACTACCCATGGCACCTCCAAAACAACCAGCAACGGCTCCGGCAACTACACTTTTCGGAAAACTCACGTCCCCATTTTTATTTGACGTTAAACCGAGATTAATAAATGTTTGGTAGGTTCCCAATCGAATGCCGTTGAGTATGAGCTGGTACCATAATGCAGGAACCAAACCTTTCTGCAAGGCAAGAACGCCGTCGGTCGCAGCAATAGTGTAAAATGCGTGAAAAACATTTTTATATTGTTTAACGTACATGCCTCGTGCCAGTAACTCACCCTGTAATTGCATTCTTGTTTTGACAACCTCTATATTATTATTTTTTATTAAAAAAAATATACGAGTCAATTATTATTTTACAAAATAGAGGAATTTCAATACAATGAATAATACCTACCTAAGGGGTTAGTAAATAGTCCTGCGCAACAGGCTGCGAATCCACCAAGTGCAAATTCGATCATCTTTTATTTAATTGATGCTTACTCGTTTTATCTTTTAAAATAAATGAGAGCAATCGCAGTATTAAAGAAGTAATGTAAATGCTTCGTTTATTGACGAGCTAATCTTCAGCAGAAAAGAATGCCAAACTCCCAGCATCCAGACTGAACTTCGTAACCATCAAAATCCGATCTCTTCAAAATTCGGAAATCAAAGAAAACATTCAAAATAAAACCGCCCTCTAGGTAACTCTTACACACGGCTAATTTGCAATTTAAACTTGGAAATTAAGTAATTGATAGTGCTGTGAAATCGCAATAAAAAAGTCATAATTTGCGGTGTTTATGAAAGGCCACCAGAAATGACGACCTTGACAAGCGCGGCACGCACATGTATTCATGCAGGGCAGGGCAACAGTCGTAGGCGCGAGTCCTTCTGACGTCATCAATCAATACGTCGACGAAAACTCAAGTCCGTAAATAAGCTAATAA
Organism: Polydesmus complanatus; assembly: GCA_034692225.1. Classification (NCBI taxonomy): domain Eukaryota; kingdom Metazoa; phylum Arthropoda; class Diplopoda; order Polydesmida; family Polydesmidae; genus Polydesmus; species Polydesmus complanatus. Next base: position 11,111 of record JAQGAZ010000547.1, on the reverse strand, counting down.
TAGTCATTTCTTACTTTCGACGTTTAAAATTCGAAACAGCAAGACACAGTATAATATTGTATAATGTTAATACCGACAACATTTAAAATTTTATCGAAATTAACCTTGTTAAATTATTGCCTTCTTAAAAAGTAAAAATTAAAACTTACTCAATTTAAAGTTGGTCGGTTTTGAAAACCTTGTAAAAAGTGATTCGTAATAAAAAGTAATAATGATAAATAAGTTTTTAAATTCGTTCATTATAACTTTATTACATAACAGTTAAGGAAAAACGTATGTTTTAATAGAAAATTAGCAATTATTTGTCCTGAAACTTCGAAAAAAAAAAGTGCATAGTGTATAATAATTTCCTTTTTCAAATAATTTATTGTATACCATGGCATAACTCCAAAAACTGGTCTTTTTTGTCTTGCAAAACAAACTTAATTTTGACTACTGCTAAAAATGAATGTAAAAAAAAATAATAAATTCCCACAACTTAATTGCAACCAAAACATACAGAGAAAACAACTACCGGTATCATATTTATCACAGAAAACCTTTGCAAAAAAAATGCAAATCAAAGAGTAATTAAATTTGAAATTTCAAAGTAATTTTCAAATTTCTCAATAAATGTCATTGACTACTGATAATCTTAAACTTCTTAGACTTTTATTGTTTCAAATTTAATATTTGATAAAATATATACAGTTAATCGATCTCACAAGTGGTCAATAATCAGTCACCGCAAAAACACATCTGTATTCCGAAAACTAGAATTGTCTCTAATAATATTTAAAGAAAAATGTAAATATAAAATCTAAAAAAACACCAATAAATTCAAAAATTAGTTACCTCAAACTATCAGTGTGCGTCTTATATTCCATTATTGTATTGGCTGGTAAATTTAAAACTCTTCTTAATGTATCCCGTATTCGATTGGTAGTTGCTGTATGATTAGCAGTTTTATTCCACACTGAGATAAGGTCCTCCTAAAAAGATTTTTTTTTTTAAGTTATAACCAATAAAGTAAATCGCCTTTAATATGTACCTGAAACCTTATGGAAATAACAGCACCACAAATTTCTTCACCAACCATAAATTGTTCACCCAGCATAGCCAAAATTAAATTTTCCCAACATCTAGATGCCAAACCTTTTTTCAATCTAACGATCCATTTCCCTCCGTCTTTATTTGCACTGTCCTAATTAATTACTTACATCAATATTTTAAATGTTTAAAAATTAAACAATTTGAAGAATTAACCTCCCACATAGGTTTAATCCCGTCCTTAAACAGATGAAAATCACTATGTCCTCCGAGTTCCGACGGTCGAATTAAAAAACTATAATTCGACCAAAACTGCTCCACCTAAAACAACAACGTATAACTATAATAAAAACGTAAATTCAAAACTTAAATTATTTACAGAAGCAAAAGTCCCGACAAGCTTTAAGTTTTGATCGTATGAAGATGGCGTAGATTTATTACCCGGTGTTCTTCGAGAAAACCACAAAGAATAAGCAAATTGCAGTCGATGTTCATCAGGGCTAACGGCAGGTACCACCTGATTTAAAATAAAAAAAACATTTTAAAAACTTTTTTTTTTTTTTTTTATTAATTTGTTATTAATATTTACCGGTGTTGTGTCCATTAAAATCTTAAATTCATCTTTTGATTCATTTTCTTCTTCACCATTATCATCTGGCTTTAAGCTATAAAAAAATATAATTTAAAATACAGTACTGTAAAAAATAATCGTGCACTATTAAATTACAGTGCCAATAAACACTGTGGACGTTGCAGATGCATTATTAATTAGAATGCAAGTACAACAATTACATAAGTTGTTGGATTATATTACTAAATTTTATCTACTATCAACATCGTATGATTACTTTATAACTATATTTACAGTTTGCCTAATTTTGCTTTATGGATTAATATTAAATAACGCCAACACATACAAGATTGTTGCAGACTACAGAATTGTAGAATATACTTACGCAAGAAATTTATTGTTCATGATGACTGAAGACTTATTTAATTAAATATTAATAAATTACTAATGAAATTGATGAAATAGTTGATAAGGACTACAGTAGCTTTATAATTATTTTTAGGTCACAGGTGAAGAACAACTGGCCGCATTGACGAAGTATCTGGCATTAACTTTCAACGTGAATGTCGAATCCGTACTGCGTTATAAACAATTTGTCAAACAAATTTTTACGTATTTTTAGTTTATGTATGTATTTTAATAATGTATGAATGCAATTAAATTTTAATTTAACGAAATAACTAAACTTTTAGAATAACATTCTAGGCTTTCCACACTTTATAAATAAAAAGATTTATAATTTATTTGAAGATAAATCTGTTCAATTTTATTCAAACGAATTTAAATCTTAAGATTTAAATGATTTAAACAAGATGATTTAATGATTTGCCTACGAAATCTCCAAAACCACTTTTTTGTAAACCACGTCACCCCAAAGAGGCTCACGATATAGGAGTAACACTGTATCGTATTTAGTGACCTCCTTTAACGTGTGCCTCTTTGTAGAGCCTTGCCCTAATAATTACAGTATTTTAAAAAAGTGGTTTTGGAGGTTTTGAGCAGTTTGTCGTGCAGTTGTCTGCTACATGAATATCAATATCTGAAGGAAAAACTGAAGTACAGTATCCGAAGCATTTATTAAATTCTAACATAATTTTAGAATAGTAGAGTATGCAATGAGTTAAATTCGCAGTTTTAACTCAAATCAATAATCTTTCAGAGTTTGTTTACCAAAAATATAACTCGAGGAAAGTGTTATACTCCAAGTTAGCGTAAGAATATCTTCTTGCTCTCCATGCTCCAAGGGTGAATTTGGAATGACACTGTCAACCACGAAGTTAATTAAAGCTTTACAATGTCCAAACTGAGGTAAATGAATTGTGTCATGTGAATTCTTGTAAGCATTCAATTTGGCTTTTGTATATAATGTATTATCACTTTTACTTGGGTAATCTAAAATAAAGACCAAAAAATGTTTATTTGTTTTGTTACTACGGGTAGTCATAAACAGCTTCATGCTTTACGAAAAAAGGAACGAAGGAAAAAAATTCGGCAAATGTTAGCTAAAATAAGAAATGAAAATGATAATCACGGTTTGTTTAATTTTATTGTGTTATTAAATAAATGAATACAATTTTTGGAAATTATTTTAAGATGATCCAAATGTTGACGAAGAATTAATAGAAGCTCGTGAAGCACTTTTACGAGACAGGGAAGAGAAAGAAAGGTATGTTTTAATTAATTTATCATAATTACGGGAAATGTATGAAAGTTTTATTTTAGGCAACGCTTGCACCAGGAATGGTTGTTAAGAGAATCAATGGCAATGAAAGCATTTTTGGAATTAAATCAAGAAAAAAAGACATATTTGCAAATAGACGATGCGCAAAAGGTATAATTTAGGGATCATTCTCCTACATTTTGTTTTAAAACCATAATGACTTAAAATAATTATTTTAGAAACAAGACTGTAAGGAAGTACATACTACCGGTATTATCAAAGATTTGTCAGAACTTTTTCCAGATGATGAAAACGGGAACAAAGAGGTGATCTCTTTAATGATCGAGACTATTGTCCAATATCCTATTGCTAAATTATGTATAATTATTGCAAATAACTTTTTGAAAATAATATTTACGTTTTATTATTCCTTAATTGATCCCTAAATATTATTATAAAGCCGGTTTTAAAGTGTACAGCATTAACTGCAGAAATCTTATTGTATCTTTTTTAAATGTGATTTTCATCTGTATATATTTCCTATTAAGTGTATACAAATTAGAATTTATATTAATAATTATAATTACGATTGTTTCAATTAATATTTTCCTAACATAAAAAGTACATTTTATCAGTTTGCTGTGTCATGATTAATTTTTTAGGGTAATCATTTGGACAAAGCTGACCCTTTTGAAGTAATTTCATGCAATATGTTAAATAATACTGTATGTACATAAAATAAACTTTCCTACTTATAGGCGAATAGACCATTGCATAATCCACCAGCTCCGGAAAATTATGGAACTGAATTGGATCAACAAAATTGTCCATTCTTCTTAAAAACTGGTGCTTGTAGATTTGGAGATAGGTAAAATAATAATGCATGAAGAATGAGTTTTTTCTTAACAATCTAAAATACATATAAATAGATGTTCCAGAGGGCATCTCAAACCCACCATTAGTGCCACAATTCTAATTCCGGGGATGTTTAGTCATTTTTCAATAGATAAAGCTTTGAGGGATGAATTTGACAGCGACATGATTTTGGAATATGAAGAAAGTGAATGTTATCAGCATTTTAAGTACTATTTGTGCAGCCAGCATTTATTTTGGCATTTATATAATAACTATTTTGTTTTTTAGAGAATTTTATGAAGATACGCTGCCAGAATTTAAAACTATTGGACGTTTGGTGCAGTTTAAGGTTTGTTGTAATTTCGAGCCACATCTAAGAGGAAACGTTTATGTTCAATTCGAAACGTAAGAAATGTGTCTTTTTCATTGATTATGCAACTGCTTAATGGCAAACATATTTTAGTGAAGGAGAGGCATTAGTTGCGTTTCACAAGTTTAATGGGCGATGGTATGCCGGAAAACAACTATCGTGTGAATTTAGTCCAGTTGATAATTGGAAATCTGCAATTTGTGGTAAATATTTTAAATTATCTTTTTTATATACAATATTTACCCGGTTAAATCCATTTAGGATTATTTCATAAAAACAAATGCCCTAAAGGAAGAACTTGCAATTTTTTACACGTATTTAAAAATCCAAACAATGAATTTTGGATGGCCGATACGAACAGATCAATGACAGAACTTGACGATCATAGGTAAAGTTGAAATTTTTACAATAAAAATATTTTGTAACATTAATTCTTTTAGAAGTTCTAGATATAGTCGGAGTCATTCAAAATATAGTCGATCTCCAAGTTCTAATCGTGAGAAATCGAGTTACAGAAATAAAAGGTGTTGCCATTAATAATTTTAAGAAGTTATTATAACGCAAGGAATAAATGATTCTTTTTATTTTAGATCACGCTCAAAATCTAGTGAAAAATCGTCTCATCGAAAAATCAAACGAAAACACAAATCATCAAAGCGGAATTCAAGAAAAGATTCCGCTTCTCCAAAAAAATCGTCTCTAGATAGGCATTTAAATAAAAAGAAACGAAATGTCTTAAATGATGAAAACCGACGCATTGGTGACAAGAAAACAGAATCCAGGTATAAAAAATATTTTCCAAATTAAAATTTTAATTTATTGCTGTAAGTATTTGCATACTTTGACAACCCCCTCAAATTAGCTATTGTTTGATAAAACAATTTCTATAAAAACTATTATAATGTTGATCTTTAAACAACACAGTAAAATTCAAACACCGAGCTTATTTTTAAATGTTATGTTCGTTTTAGGCATTTGCCACAACATAAATCAAGAAAAACACACAAAACTTTGGATAACTTGAAAAAGAATAAAGAAGATTAAAATAATGTTCTTCACAGTAATAAAAAGCTATTACTGAAAGAAAATGGTTAAAATGTAACTAAAATGAGGCGAAGATTGTAAATTTGTTCAAAATAAAATGATAAACTATTAATAACTTAAATTAATTTATTTTTTAATAAAATCCGAGTCTGAATTCGCCGAATATTCACCATGATTGATACCCAACATTGAAGATCAAAGTTGTTGTAAACTTTGTAAGTACTGAATTTTATAAGATATTAAACGATTTCAAGTTAATATTAATTTTTGGGCAGATAAAATTTGATAAATACATTATGTCATTTCTATAAATAATTTCTTATATTTATATATTTTTTTTTGAAACGTTTAACAAACATTGTCCAGTATTAAATTTACTTTCAATTTAATAAACAGTAATAACGAAAACTTTTAACAAAGCAGATCAATTGTATCACCAATCCATTCAAATGTGATAATTTAGTTATATTAATTTAATTAAATTGTCGTTTCGTGTTTTTAATTTTTACCTACAACATTTTAACCAAATTTTATAAATGGTGCAAACAGAAAAGTTTTTCTTAAGAAAAAAATTCTGTAAATATATTCGAAAATAGCTGATTTAGCATGTAGATAAGGCAGCTGCAGTATCCTTATTTTAACAAATTAGAAGCATAGAGATTATTCATTGCACATTAACTTCCAACAAGATCACATAAAGAAAAGAAATAATAATTATGCAGAAATATCAGTTAAAAATAGCACGAAGCCTTTAAACAATATAATATGGTATTATGCTGTGTGATTTTTAAAGGTTTGTTAGGTAAACCGGTAAAAGAGTGGAAGAAAACTACTTATTTTTTTATGGCCGTTAGCTACTTGCAACAAAACAAATGGTCAACCCAAGCCATGATCTTCAAAGAATCCTTGGGGAGTTTCTTCCTGCAAATAAATTATCACAATTGTAAACTTTTTGCACTAAATTTCATATGCTAAAATTAACAAAGTTCTTTACACACTAAATTTATTTAAACTTGCTTGTACAATGTATTCGTATTTACAAAAAAAATGTAAATGCATGTACAAAATTGACTGTATTTAAATTCAAAAACACCAGAATTTAACTATTTGGCACAAACCAGCAGCTTTGTGATTTAAATTTCACACACTTGCTAATATAATATAATAGTGAGTAATAAACTGTTGTTGATTATCAGATAGAATTATATTGAATTGGCCAGATTGCATCAATCATAATCGAAACTATCACTTTATATCCAGCGGGGGGTTTTTTTAATTGAATGTAGTAGAAATTTTATGGTTTATCTCTTGGAAAGATTTTTGCTTATTCATCATCAAAATATAAATTCAATTCAGATAAAAATATTAAATGAATATTTTAACTATTGCTGTAGGCCTAATTATAATATACTGTAGAAAATATTATTTCGTTGTAAATAATATTCTTATCATTTACATTAAACTTAATATCATTAATTATTGAATACAAATACTGTATTTAAAACCTAGTAAAACAATAAGGAACATCAAAATAATATTTACCTTAGCACATGCAAAAATGAAGATACAAATGATTAGTTTTTTTTTTAAAGCAAAATAAGAATTGCAATTGGCTCATTATAACATTTTCTTATGTACAGTAGATCAATCAGACACAACAAAATAGTATAATCGATAAGCTTATTGCGTACCGTGGTGAAAGCAAAATAAAGTTGAATAATTACCAAAAGTAAAATTAATTTTACAATGGATTATTAATGAGAAAAAGGGAAAGCATTGGGTTATTAGCATTAAATTCTATATCTTTTCTCCTTCAAATTTATATAAAGAAAATTAAAATGCTCTTCTGCTGTAATAACTAATAACCTTTCCATTGCAATCACAAACTTTCATGAATATTTTATTTCCTAGCTGACATTTTATTGTATGTGCCAAGTCAAAATAAATAATTATGTAATTATAGTTTTTGTTTTAAGTAATTAAGGCAAACTACAATACAAACTTAAATGTTTTCAAGAAATTAAATCAAATATGTACGATAAAATATAACTGGGACATTTAATAGTTTTTACTAGAACTATAATGCTGTTATTTATTCAATCTGTTAAAAAGGCAACATATTGCAATAATTAAAAAATATAATGTTGTAAGGCCTATATTATATAAACATTTTATAAACCATCTCATCCTAAAAATAAAACCGCTTCAATTAAGAATGCGAGTTTTACTACTCTTTCATTATAAAATGAAATCTTAAATTAGTGTATGGTCTTCCTATAAACTACTTCAACTTAAATTATCGGTACTTCGTAAAATTAAAATTCATACAGTACAGTGTACTGCAGTTACAAGAAAACAATGGTTACGTGGACATATTTAATTGTAACTACAGTATTCGTGTGTTGTTAGTAGACCTACTACTCGAACATTTTTAGATATTATTACTAAAGATTTAAATAGCTATATTGTAATTGAACTTATAAAATTATTAAAACAAGAGCATTAACTATCTAAACACCTCGGTAATCTTTTAAAGAAATATAATAAATGTACATGTTGCCAATACATGGCATTGATGCTTCAATCATAAGCCCCAATCCCTCAATTAGGAAATGGAATAAAATATCAACATAATAATTAGCAAAAATGAGTTACAATACTATTAAAAGCAAATCATTTTGCTAATTATTTTTTAAAAGGAAACACATTTTGCAAATTAGTTTGGCACCTATCAATTTTTGTAATAATATTATTTGATGACATCAGCCCGTTTCTTATATTTTAAATTATAGTGCAATAAAAGTAAATTTGGCCTGCTTGTAAACTACGTAGAACATATATAATGTTGAAATAAAAGCGTCTGATTTACAAATTGGTTATTAAGCTAATTTTTTTTTTTAAAAAAAGTACCACATTAACCGAATTAAAACGAAAAAATATATATATATCTATCTGCATTAACACCTATAAAATGTTAAGTTCATACGGGTAATATCAATATTAATTAAACGCGAATATGGACGATAATTTATTGAAAATGCAATTACTGTATTTTGATAATTGAATCTAGCCAATATTAAACGTTTCACTTCAACATGCCTACAGTATTTCTATCCCATAGTTACGTGCACCAAAAAATTTGAAGAAAAAAAAAATTCTATTAAACTGTCGTAAATAGTGTCTTAATAATTTCAATATAAATCTATTCGGTTAAAACTTAATATTGTTCAGTCAAAATGTATCCAAAAGTCCAATATTGTACATTATTATAATTCAGATGACATTTAAGCTTTAGAAGAGTGATTTTCGTAATATTCAACTAGAAAAATGCAAAATAGTTACCGGTATCAATTTTTATAATTTTATTAATTCTACAAAAAAATAAAAAGAATGCAATTGTTTGTGACTAGTTTAACATTTACAGTTTTCCAATTTAGAATGAAATTCAAATCGAAAATCACTTTTCCGAAATTTAAAAATTTTAATAAACGTGGCATAAAATGACTATGAACTTAATTTACTTTAAAATTATTATAAAATAAACGAGATGTGTTCATGGACGACAGTTGATTTTTCCCAGAAGTCATCTAAAAAAAACCAGCTAGGTCTTGATTGGTGTCGATTTAAGATGGCTGCCCGACTATGAAGCTCGGCATCAACAATTTCGCACCCCCACAAGAGAACCAATGTGCATACCATACGCCTTTTAATGATTTCACCCAATGATTCGAGTAACCTACGTATATTTTTACTGATAGATTGGGGCTTAGATGAGGCCAAGTTCCTCCAGAGTACCTTCCAAGGCTTCTTGCTTTGAAGGGAAAGATTAAAAGGATGGTCATCTAAGTATGATGTACTACAGGTTTTTTTAAGCAGAAAAGCTACCAGAACGTCTATAAGAGCCTAAGGAATTATGAACTATAAAAAACTTTAAGTTAGATATCATTCAAAAGCTAAGAGTTATTCGCAAGGACAAGCAACTAGCCTGATGAAAGGAGTTAATGCAAATTTGCTGAAACCTATTACACATGCAGAGATTTATGAAACAAAGCAAATCTTGGCGAATTCAAAAAATTAAAAAATTATGCAAGCGGTCATCAGCTGCTAATGACAAATATAGCTAAGTATAATCGGAACCGAAGCAAGATAGGGGTAGGGGATTATTAAGGAATCGGAAATATTTTTTTAAATAATAAAAAAAGACAAAGTGAGTTTGCGCGAATCATCCTATCACGCTTAGTATATTTTACTAATACACTACCAATGTTTTGCTTCGTTTCCAATGTAATGTAGCCTAACATTGGCAATACAGTATAACTTACAAAAATTAAGTAATTTAATTGGGTTCTTACCTCTTGAAGTAAATCTTGCGCCGCAATTGCTTTCAATACACTCTTTTTACTCGTTTCTTGAATTTCGCCACCAAGCATTAATTCATCCAGCATAAAATATGCTTTCTCAAAGTTGAATATAATGTCCAATTCACATACCTAAAATTAATAATAATAATTACATTAAAAATCAAGCACCGTTTTTAGTTTATGTACGTGTACTTTATACATGTACAGCGCTAAGAAACCACTTACACTGCCAAAATATTTATCCAAAAGTTCAACATATCTATGAATCACTTCTAACGTAAGTAGTTCATTATCCCATTGCTCTATCGCACAACAAAAATATAAACTGGCATACCTAAAATTAAAACGTATTAACAGCTTGGTATTACAGTACAATGTCATGTAATTACAATTGTACAAATTTAATACTGTATTTTAATGTTGCTCTTTAAAATTTAAGCGAACATAAAATTTCAAGTGCCATTATTAGAGCACACTGTAATTCATATTTTTTTTAAATTTTTTTTTGCTTTAACCGAAATTTACTTCCATCATAATCTTAATTTCAAATCGTAAATAAATGCCGTTGATATTACAGTAGTTACATGTGAAATTACATTACACTGCGAGCATTATCATACCGTACCTTTTATAAACAACTTTCATATCGCGCCATTCCAAGAAGCTACACATTTTTGGTTTTCTTGACAATACTGTTGTAATGAGTTCGCGAATAATTTTCTTTTTAACTTTATCGGGATGGGCGACGTACCATTTTTGTAATCTTAATTTTCCCTGCCGGCTAAACAATAGCATAAATTGCATCTAAAAAAAATATTATAACACCTTCAGAATAATTATTGAAGTAGGCTTAAATGTCAAACCAAATGTAACGTCACGATAATAATTTGACTCAAAACAATAATAATTATAAACTATTTCATGTAGCATTTAATAGTGCAATGGTTACTTTAAAAATATTAATAAAATACATTACCATTTTATCGGATAATTTCTTTTAAACACGACAGATTCAACCACTTTCGCCCACAATCAAGACCCATACAGATGTAGCGACTTTTGTCATAGGATTCTCAAAATAAAGCTGCATTCCCACTTTGCCGTTCGGCACCGGAGGGGTGCCAATTGAAATCCACCAATCACGTGAATCTTCCGAAAACTTCCGAAATCGTCACCACTTTAGCCACCTCCCCCCATAGACTCCATGTTATTTAACCACGT